>PVIU01002631.1:0-166077 GCA_004026605.1 Ondatra zibethicus
GGCTAATGCAGTCACAACAACTACTAATTTTTGTTTAATATTTGCCTTTTCTTTCACTCTTTGGACATTTAGAGTTATAACTTTCTTGTGGTCACTGCTTTAAGTGAGTTCCATAAATTTTAGTTATTTTGTTTCCATTATTTTTCAGCCAGAATATTTTCTAGTGTCTCTAGTGATCTTTCTTTTTTTTCTTTCTCTCTCTCTCCCTTTCTTTTTTGTCCTTGACAGTGTTAGATATTAAGCCTCAAACCTAGGACCACACACAAGCTAGACAATCACTCTTCCATGAAACCACATCGCCAACACACCCTACCAAATTATTTTAAAAGTATGTTGTTTATTTTTCTAAATATCTGGAGGGTTTTTTTTAATACCTTGCTATTATTTCTGACTTAATTCTCTGGTGGTCAGGAAGCTGACTCTTAGGATTTTTATTTTTTGCAATGTGCTAAGACTCACTTTATAACCCAGAATATTGTTTATTTTGATGAGCATTCCATGTGCACCTGAAAAATAATATGTATTTTGAAGCCATGTAGTGAGATTCTCAAAATTGTCAATTAGAACAAGATTGCTGATAGTGTGCTCAATTGGTTTATGTTATCTTCTGTTTGTTATATTTCAAAGTCTATCTATCATCTATCTATCTATCTATCTATCTATCTATCTATCTATCTATCTATCTATCATCTTTCTATCTAGCATCTGTATGTATGTATGTATGTATGTTTGCTTTGCCTGCAAGAATTTATGTGTACTACATGTGTGCAGATGCCTGTGGAGGCCAGAAGAGTGAGTTGAAGCCACTGGAACTGCAGTGATAGACAGTTGTGAGCCACCTGATGTTGTAGGAAGGCTGCTTATTCATTCCCGGCTGCCCAGATACGAAATAACTACACAGAAACTGTATTAATTAAATCACTGTTTGGCCTAATCACTCTAGATTCTCATTGGCTAGCTCTTACATTTTAATTTAACCTATTTATATTAAACTGTATATTAAATGTGGCTGTGGCTTACCGGCAAGGTTCTGGCTCTTCTGTCCCCAGCAGTGGCTACATAGCATCTCCTTGACTCCACCTTCTTTCTCCCAGCATGCAGTTCAGTTTTCCACCTAGCTCTACTCTGCTAAGCCACTGGCCAAAACAGTGTTTATTCATTAACCAATAAAAGCAACACATATTCAGAGGGACTTCCCACACTATTTCCCTTTTTCTGTTTAAATGAAAAGGAAGGTTTTAACTTTAACATAGTAAAATTTCATATAACAAAACAGTTATCAAGCAATAATTACAGTTAGAATATTTATATCTACTTTATCTTTTATCATAACTAAGGAAAACTATAACTATAACTATCTATTTTTCAACTTCATCAAAGACTCCAGAAGGATATAATATTACCTAAGTTAACAGGAAGTACATTGTAAGCAACTTCCAAAACTCTAGAATTGACAGACATCTCACTGCCTGGACAGTAACCCAAAGTTCTTCTGTGTTGTTGGAGCATCCATCTTTATCCCACAGGCCCATAGTATCTAGCAGACTTTTCCATGAAGCAGGAAATTTCAAAGACAGTTTCACCTATATTGGCAGTTTGTCAGTCACTTTCTTCTGTGTTCTGCAGAATGTCTGGCAGACTCTTTCATGAAGCAGGAACCCCGAAGGATCCTCTCACCTTTAGGCAAGTTCAGCAGTCATTTCTCTGGGTCCTGCATGTACAGTTCATACAGCATAGCATTAAGCAGTCCAGGCAAGAGCAGTTTCTTGCCCAAATGGCTAACCAACTCCATAAGGAGCCTCTTTGATGCCCATCTTCCTCCTGAAGTAATTGGTGCTGCCAGGAACAGATGTGACTCATTGTCATGAAAAGTCTAAATTCTTAAAACATTTTAAATGCCATATTCTGAAGGTCTCTGAAAGATTTGAAGAATACCTATCTAACTGAAATGTATCTCTAATATCTAGAAAACTTAACTAATATGACTACAAGCTTGACTATTATAGATGATTATCTATTAGCCTATATTTCTTAATTATATGTTACATTTTTAAATGAGCCGCACAAATGCACTACCTTAATCAAAAGCAGAAATAACAGAGGGACTTCCCACACCAACCTGATATGGGTGCTGGGTACTGAACTCAGTTCTCTGGAAGAGCTCTGAACAGCTGAGCCATCTCTAGCCCCGCCCTTTTTAACCAGTTTTTGTTTGTTTTTATTTATGATATTTTTTATTTATGATACTAAGAGGGTAGTGTCCAAAACCTCCAGCTGTGAATAGAATTGCCTATTTCTCTACCTTAGCTTTTGTTCTATGAATCTCAAGTTTAGTTGTTAGGTGCAGAGTTAAAATTTTATGGTTTCCTTCTGGATTAACCCTTTTGTCTTTATGAAAGCTCTTTCTTCACCTCAAAAATACTCTTTATCTTTTATTTTGCCTTATTTCAATATAATTACATCAGCTTTCTTATTATCATTTCATGTCACAGTTTCTTTCATACTTTTATAACTATTATTGCATTTCTGTTAACTGTAGTGCTTTTTAAAAACAATTTCACAGATATATAATGCATACTGACTGCTTTCAATCCCACCCTTTCTCATCTTCATACCACTCCTGTCTACCTTCCCTTCCCTACAAACCTCTTTCTCACATTAATGTCTATTCATTTTGTTTGTGACCCACTGAGTTAAGCAAAGACCATCTGTATGGGTGTGGTCCAGTCCATTGGAGCCTGGTGGGCCTAGTGGTGGATAGACGGCAGAAGACAATGGTTCCTCATCTCCCAGAATCTATCAGTAGCCAATAACTCAGCAGGAGTAGGTCCCTGTGTTGGTGTCTCCCTCCCATAGTTGACTGCGGACACAGTCAGTCTTCTGCAATCCCAGTACAGGTAACTGCCATTATTGAGAGTCTCTGATTACATTGGTTGTTTTTCAGCCTTTCGCCTGGTGTTCTGCTCTTATACACTTCCTTCTCCTTTTTGGCAAACTTTTATTGAGCCTTAGGAGTGTGGTGTAAATGTTTTATTTAGGGCTGGACTCTTAATAATAACTTATGAGCATTTCATAAAGCCATGAATCTCTGAATTCACCACTATTCATTACAAGGAGAGGCTTCTCTGACTAAGGCTGGGAGCAGCTTTGGCGTGGGTGTAAATATAGAGCTATATAAGGTAGTTTGCTGCTATGTCACTTTAGTTCCCTGCTTTGACTTACAACTTCCATAGGCATGGGTTGCTACCTGGGGTAAAAATGAGTTTCCTCTCATAGAGCAGGCCTCAAATCTAATTGGAGGTGGTTGGTTACCTTGACAACAGTCATGCCACTATTGCACTGGTGAACACATCTTGCTTGACAGGTTGATTCTCTCTCTCTCTCTGGTTTGTAGGTCTCATATCTGGGTAAGACACTGCTTCCTTTTCTTCCCCTTCATTCTATATAGCACTCTGAAAGCTGGCCAGAAGGGAAGACATTTCCAGCTTAGTTCCAGACTGCTTTCAAGATGTAAAATGTCTTCAGAATCAGGGTCTTTTCCTCTATTTCTGGTGTGCAGCCAAGATGACTGACATGAAGTTCTGGAAATGAAAGTGTTTACCAGGTTGGTTTCCCTGATCTGCTAATATAGCCCACACCTGGGACTGGGAATTTTGTTTAGTAATTCACAGCTGCTAGAAGCAGCGTTATCAAATGTTGATTCTTCAACTCTACTGTTATTTTTTACTTGGAAGTTCCTGTATGACTTTCTCGTACATCCTTCATTTGGATTAATCCTCACCCTCGTCTTCTCAATACCCAGTTCTTCCCCCTTTTATTTTCTGCTTATATGTTCTACTACCTCTTCTCCCTAAGGTTGTCACCATCATTTTATCATTGACAGAAGTCTGTATAGTTAACATTCATATAGTTTGGTTTTCAGTCGTATGACTTTAAGGTGATTACTTGTATTTTCTATTATATATAGCCTTTGGAGGGTTCATTTTAAAAAATTCTCCAGTTGATGTTTTTCACCATACTCAAGAAATTTAAATTATTAGCTCTTAAAATTTTTATTACTTTCTTTTTTTCCTTTCTTTATATTTATGGGCATGCATGCAGTCACATGCCCACACCACAGCATGCCTGTGGAGATTGGAGGATAATTTGCAGGAGTCTGTTCTTTCATTTTAGCATGTGGTTTTCTATAGTGATATCTCATTTGTATTTTAATAAATAAAACTTGCCTGAAGATCAGAGACTAAAACAGCCTCACTGCTCAGTCTTATAGACCAGGCAGTAGTAATACACACCTTTAATTCCAGTAGCCACGCTAGTTTGCCATAGAAACTGGGTGGTGGTGCACACCTTTAATCCCAGCACGAGGGAGGAATATAAGACGGGAGGAGACAGCTCTCAGACACAGTCTCATTCTGAGGATTCTTGGAGGCAGGATTGCCATTTTGGTCTGAGGTAGAGGTAAAAGTCAGTGCCTGACTGTTTTGCTTTTCTGATCTTCAGGTTGAACCTAATATCTGTCTCTGGGTTTTATTATTTGTGCTACAGGTTTCAGCGGTCAAACGTAGGCTATCTGGTTTGGCAGCAAGCCCCTTTACTCACTGAGCCATTTCACCAGTCTCCTGCACCCCAGTAACTGTTCTTTCAGGATATTTTTTTCTTCCCACCCCCTCTGAGGACACTTGTTGGACTGATTCACAGGTTCTTACAAGCCATGGGTTCTGTTCTTGTTTTAGATCTGATTTTTACCTCTGTTCTTCAGGGTGGCAATCTGTCTCTACTTCATTAATCCTTTGCTCTAAAACCTCCAATGTGTTTTGAAGCCATTCTGGTAATCTTTCCTTTCATTTACAACATTTTTGGTTTTTCTACTATTCCTATCTCTGTCCTGGAATTTACCATCTGTTCCCTTATTGAAGTGATATTTTTCTTTAAGTTCTTCAACACATTTCTAATACTCTTTAAAATCGTTGTCTGTTGATTCTAACATCTGGATCAACCCAGAATCCCTATCAGCTGCATTACATAGGAGCACACAGTTTTTCTTATTTGATAGCATATCTCGTAATTTTTAATATTTTGTTCATTTATTTTGAGACAGGATCTTTCTATGTATCCCTGGAGATGCTGGAACACTCTATGTAGACCAGGCTGACCTTGAACATGGAGATCTACCTACCTCTGCCTCCCCAGTGCTAAAATTAAAGGCGTGCGCCACCACACTCGGTTCCATGTCTAGTACTTTTTTTTTAAAACTGTGTGCTAAACATTGTGTATTATAGATTTTAAAACACCTGGATCACACTTTCTTCCTCGAAAGAATTTAATTTTAGCAGGGCAATGGATTTGCTGTCATCTCTTCTTGATTCCATCAAGGCTTGGTTTTAGGCTTTTCCAGAACAGATTTGTATCAGCTATTCCTTGCTGTGTAACAAATCACTCAAGAAATCAATACCTGAAAATAGTAACAAAATATTGATTGTTTTATTTATTTTGAGGACCCAGAGTGTGGAGGTAACCTAGCTCAGTAGTTTTCTGGCTTAGGGTCTCGCAGAATATCGTAATCAAGCGGTCACTGGGGGTGGCAATCATATAAGGTTCATCTATGACCTAGGTTGCAGAATGTGCCAGCAAGCTCACTCACATCTTACTGGATGGCTTCTGCAGGCTGTAGGCCAGTGGCCCTCCAGCTGGAGCTTCTTCAGGGGGACCATGAACATTTGGGGGACTACATATAGGTGCAATCAGTAGGAGAGGAGCCCTGCTGGGGACGTTGTGAGGCTGGTTACTGGCTGCCATAGCGATCTAGAGTAGCCCTGGCTTTGGGTGGGATTTCTCAACCTTGACACTATTGATAACACTGCATCTTGGGGTTACATTCACAATGGTGTAGCCTGTCTAAACGCTCTGAGATGCTTGGTCGCATCTCTAGTCTCCAACCACTAGATGGCAGTAGTATGCCCCATTGTGACAGTCAAAAATGTCTCTTCACGCCCACACTCACACCCCCAAGTTGAGTACTATGTCTCTCTGGCATTGACCTCAGCTTAATGCTTCAAAGATGTCTTTGGACTGCGATATGGCTCAGTAGATAAAAGGGTTAAGTGCTCAAGCCCAAGGACCCGAGCTGGAGTCCTACAACCCAGGTAAAAAGTGAGGTGCAGTGTGTTTCGGTAATACCAGCACTACTACAGCAAGAACAGAAGGCAGACCGTGAGCCGTCTAGAAGCTCACGGATTAGCCAGCCTGATGTCCATAGGGCATCAGCAGAAATAAGAGAGACTCCATTCCAACAGGGTGGAAGAAGGTGGAAGGAGAGAACTGACCTCTACACTTGTGAACACACACACATATGCATGCACACACACGTGTGCGAACACACACAACCCACATATTTAAAAACAAAGACCTCTCCACTCTGCTTTGGTCAGAGTGCTAAGGTTTCCTAGCGTTGTGTGACACGTAGTGTTTTTTTTCACATATTAACTGTTCTTTACTGCGTAGCCACCATCCCTCGTGCGGTCAGTGCAGTTCTCAGCCCAGATTCTGCTGCTCCTTTTCACACGGTTCCCTCTTCACGCTGCCCAAATCTCTAAGTCTGAGGCGCTTCTGCAGGCCCAGACCCAACCTCTGCCTTGTGGACTCACATCTGTGTTCCCTCAGTGAGGTGCGCTGGGTTCTTCTTTCTTTACTCTGCTCAGGAAGTTTACTCTGGTCAAGAGCACATGGTCCTCTCCTGATGGGCTTTCTCCTTCTTTCTCCAGCTGGCTATTGTCTAATGTCCACAACATTTATTTTATGTATTGTGGCTTTTTAGAGCCACAGAAGGCAGAAGAATAAGTTTGATGTCAAAGACACCATACTATCTATTTTTTTTTTCTGAGACAGGGTTTCTCTCTGTAGCTTTGGAGCCTGTGCTGGAACTTGTTCTGCAGGCCAGGCTGGAACCAAACTCAGAGATTCGGCCTGCTTCTGCCTTCTGATTGCTGGGATTGAAGGCGGGTACCACCCTTGCCCTGCTTGACCAGTTGATTTATTTTTTATGTTTTGGGTTTTCAAGACAGAGTTTCTCTGTGAAACAGTCCTTGCTGTCTTGAAACTCTTTTTTATAGACCAAGCTGGTCTTGAACTCACAGAGATCCACCCGCCTCTACCTCCTGAGTGCTGGGATTAAAGGCCCATACTGTCTGAAGAGAATTAGACAATCCCACATTAGTGCTCCCCTCTGCCCCCAGGTGGCAGCACAGGGAGATGCTCTGGATGTGTAGGAGGCTGGGTCTTTAGGTTTTGGGTGATGGATCCTTCCTGGTTTGAGCCATGAGCATTCATTCATACCCTCACCATGGTGTGCCGACCTCACAGAGGCCCAAGACAGACTGAATTTGGAGTGATAAGCCATACTAAACTACTTTTTACTTCCTAAGTAGCCTGGGCTGGGAATTTTGGTGGAGTGGCGCAGAGCTGACTAACCCAGGGAGCAACTTAAAAAGCAAAACAACCCAAAACCTCGGACTACGTCATTTCAAGATGAATCTTATGAGGGCTGGAGAGATGGCTCAGCAGTTAAGATGGTTTCAGTGGCTTCTCTTTCAGAGGACTGGAGACCAGTTCCCAGCACCCTCATGGTGGCTCACAACTGACTGTAACTCCAGTTCCACACAGATATATTCCCCACATAAATAAAAAATAAAATAACTTTAAAAATTATTTATTATGCGTATAGCATTCTGCCTGCATGTATGTCTGTACCCTAAAAGAGGTCATAAGATCTCATTATAAATGGTGGTGAGCCACCACGTGGTTGCTGAGAATTAAACTCAGAACCTCTGGAAAAGTAACCAATGCTCTTAACCTCTGAACCATCTCTCCAACCCTAAAACAACTCTTAAAAACATAGAAACAGCAATGGATCTCCCCTGCACATGGCAGCTGTCAGCACAGACTTGTCTGTCTGCTCAGCAGCCTGTGAATATGCTGACTCTTGCCATTGGTGCTCAAGCCTTGCCTGCCATTTGTGTTCTTCTACCTACGTCTCCTCTACAGTGGACAGTGACCTGGAAGTTGGGGTGACTTTTCTCATGGAAGTCTAAACTCACCCACATTTGAGTCAGGGACTTCTGAAGCTTAGGGGTGAGGAACAGAAGAGACTCGGGGAAGGAAACCAGCCCTCTGTCATCTGTCAAGTCCATAAATAAAGTTTGGAGACCGATGTGTGCCGTGCTGGGGTTAACCACACGGCCACCCCCAGGCAGGGGTTCCCTCTGGTGTGGTTGTCTGAAGCAAGTCAGATGTTTTCCCCGCAGGCCCTGGCAGTGCTAAGTTACTAAAAGGAAACTCGAAGGACATTGATTCACACAAGCCAGATCCCTTGGATTTGTCTCGGAATCTCTGTCTGTAATACTGAGTCGAAGAGACAGCCTCCGGCCAAGGGAACCCCGTGTTGGTCACTGAGTGAGCAGTTTAGGCTGGAAGAATCATTACCTGTGACTAAGTGGGGCTTGCACTGGAGGGCCCCGGTGTGTAACAGCAATGAATCAGGGTTAATGTGGACCATAGGGAGGGCAGGGCCTGTGATCACTGGAGAGCACATTCCCTGATTAGACAATCCACTTGCAAATGTTCCAGACATGGAGGCTGGAGATGTAACTCAGTGGTAGAATGCTTGTGTAGTGGGCATGAGGTCCTGAGTACAAACCCCAGTACTGCAAAAGATTTTTAAAATGTGCAGCCAGTCAGGAGTCCCATTGGAGACCGTCTGCAGACCGGGTTAGTAGTTGACCAATCGGGTCTCAAACTCTGTTAAATGAGTGTTGCCATATAGACCTATTATGAGCTGAAAATATCCTGAAGACCCAAATGCATTTATTTTGCATAACTACTCCACTGAACAACCACAGTATACTCTGCCTTAAACACACTCACTTCCATTAGCTTATACTCAGGTAAGAATGTCAGACACGAAACCTGTTGTATAATAAAATGTTGAATATACATACGACCTCGAAAAAAATTGCTGGCCACCTAGTTTACTGTCCGACTCTTTGACATGGCAGCTTGATACTGTTATCTGTAAACATTTTGGTTGCATTCACAGCTCTCCTGGGACACATGTGATCTGCAGCCTCAACATCTACATATAGAATTTAGGTTTTTCACCATGTAATCATGGGCTGAGAGCCGCAGCTCTCTGCTGCTTTTCAGTATTGGGAGAGAATACACTTTGCATCTTGCTAGCCTGGGAAAAGATCCAAATTCAAAATGCAAAGTACGGTTTCTACCGCCTGTGTATTGCTTTCGCATCACCATAAAGGTAAAAAAAAAAATCCTAAGTTGAGCCACTATGGGTTGGAGGCAGTCTCTATGCCCCCTTTAAGGATGAAGTTCTGAACTCTCTGGGAGGCAATGGTGAAGGCTTCTCGTCCTCAGAGCATGTGCTCCAACACTGTGATGTGGCAGGGAACCAGAAAACAGCAAAGCCAAGGTGGCTTCATAAACAAACTGGGACACAACCAAAATGAAAAGGGACCACAGCAGACAGGAAGTGTCGAGTTGCATAAACACGGAGGAGAAAGTGGCCATGAATAGAGATCACGGGTTCTCTAGGACAAAGCATTCAAAGCCAGCAAGAAAAGAGTTAGTAAAAAGGAAACCTACCTGACAGTCATCCACCGTCTTGAGAACAACATTACTTTGTGAGCCATTAAAGAATGGAAAGCAAAGTGCTATCTTTCACAGTAATTATGAAGAGTGAGTGTACATTATAAAATGTTTCAGTGTCGTTGAGGTTCTGGGGACAGACACATTTGAGTAAAGCTGACAGAAAAATGTTCCCTCCCCTATCTGCAGGGGGTTGTTCATCTCAAGACCCCAGCGGAGTCCTCAAACCAGGGACAGTATAAAGCTCCCTATACATGACATTTTTTTATGCTTTCATAAGCTTACATGTTTATAATAAGGTTAAATTTATAAATTAGACCTGGTAAGACATTAACAATAACTAACATGAAACAGAAATGTTATGATCCTGTGCAAAAAAAAGTTACCTAAAACTTTGGAACTGTTTGTTTCTGAAAGTTTCCACTTAATCTTTTCAGCCTCCAGTTGGATGAAAACAAGAAGGACCACCCACAACTGGGTGGGTGATGTTGGAGAACTCTGTCTTCTGCGCATGCCGTGGTTGAGGCTGCCTTGAAATCTGAGCACCTATGATTATCCACATGAGACCATCATGAGGTTAGGTCCTCTAACATCCTTTAGTAGAAGAAGGGGAGGGTTCCTGGCCTCACTGGAGGAGATGAAATAATCAGCAGTGACTGGGAGAAGGAGGTTGCCTGTCAGTTGTCTGTGCTCCTGTGAGTGACCTCTCATCCACCATTCTGTAAGTAACCCCCCAAAACTCACTGCTTCATCAAGCTAGACTTGAGTGGGAATACCTTCGGTCTGCCCATGCCTTCTCTCTTTGGGGGTGAACCTTAATAGATTCCTGAGAAAAAGTCACGCACCTGATGGGTAAACAGTCCTTGGAATAGAATTCAAAATGCATGGGGATGGGCCTGGCCTCACTCGGGACCTTTCAAGTCACACTAGGGCCTGACCAGACTCCATTCCTTGCCTGTTATGTCCAGTTAGACGTACCGCACTCACCTCCAAATGAGGCTGTCGCTCACATCCCGCTCAGCTGTCGCTCTTCAACTTCTCTCCTTCACGTCCTCCCCCTTCCCTAGCCTGTCCTTGCCTGCCAGGGTGGGCTGGCCTCCTGCTCCTGGCCTTGGGTGATGGAAGCTGCCCATTTCACACGTGCACTTTCATGGTTCCCGACATTTCTCGCTGGACTTTTCTGACTGTGGATTCGAGGACCCAAAGGATATGGTTTCTCTCTGCCGGTCCCCCAGCAAGGGTCATCACTGGTACTGAGATGATGAGGAAAGCAGGGCTCCCACCGTGGGGGACATAAGGCAAATGTTTGTCCCGATTTCCTGCACAAAGGGCAGACTCCACCTTTGCGTGTCCTTGTCCCTCTTAGGCTGGGGGGGTCCCAAGATCCGTTCCCCGCTGTTAAAGAACCCTAGCTCACAGTCATAGATTTATACTGTCCACCCAGGAGCCACCATAGTCCTCACCTCTGACCCCTCCTCCCAGGGACCCTGCTGCTCCCTCCAGGCCTCCATATGCTTGTGAAAACGGCCCACCACTCCCCATGCCCTGTGAGATGAAAGGGGACTTTTTAGCCTGCCATTCCAGCATCATGACCAGCCAGGACCATCCACATCTCCCTCTGTCCCCCAAGAGTGGCTCTGCACCACACATTCTGTCCTCAATGTCCTCAGCTTCTGGTTTCCATGTGCAAATGCATTGTACACAGACCTCTCTCTAAGTCGTCCCTATTGGGAGAGAAAAGCAAGCCTGTGCAGGAGGCTCCTGTGTCCTTAACCCTGAAGAACTCTGGAAGGAGGCAGTTATCCAAGGAGCCCCCTTCTTTGGAATCTGCATTCACGGGGTCCACCTGGCTGACACTGGCTCCCATTTGTGAGCCAGACCCTCATTCTCCGTGGGGAAGCACTACACTAGAGATGAAGGATGGTAGCCTTCACATGCGGTCGTCTGGGAGGGGGAATCACAGCATGGCAATGGTCATCTATCTTCAAATTAGTGAACCCCAAATTCTTCAGTCCTCCTTTACACCTTTCTGTTGTCCCTGGCTGTGAGGAGCTCTGTAGGACCTCATCTGAGTACTGAGTACGGAGTTCTTTGCCAGTTACTAGGAGACTCTCCCAACGAGATTCTGCCACAGTCCCATCTATGGTGGTGTCATGACTTGCCGAAGGTGTTCCCCTAGAAGCTCCAGGTCACTTCCATCCATCCTGTGTTTCCAGTGAGCCTGGGTTGTCAACCTCAATAGTGTGTGAAATGCGGCTGGCCGAGTCACTTCCTCAGCGGCGGTCCTTCTACTCTGCACCCTCTCCCAATTTGGCCTCTCCCCTCTCCGCTTCCAAGCTACTGAGCAACCACCACACAGGGAGAGGTAATGCCTTTACCCACCTCAGGATGACCTCCACCACTACACGGTCCCCGACACTTGAGAGGCTACGGGCGCTTAAAGGCACTGGCTACCCACAAAGGGCCCTTAATTGGGACGCTTCCCGGGACCATCTCTTGTCCCACATCCTGGTCCAGCTTCCAGTGGCCTGTGCCTCTTCTCTCACCAGCCTGCTAAGTGGATACAAATATTTTCCCAAACAATCACACAGGGTCTAGAGTGTTCTTTTCTGGAACAATGGAGAATTGTGGTCAAATTCAGGACATGCAATCTGTCTTTCGAATTCCTGACCGGAATCCTCCCCGGGTGACACCAAACCTCAAACTGCCCTCGCTCGCCCCCGCCCCCTTCTCCAGCCTCTGCGGCTTCATACCCCGGGCACTCAAAAGCCGGCTCCCTTCCCCAGCTTGGTCACATGCTGGAACACCTGCCCGCCTTGGCACAGGTGCCTCACCAGAGAGGTACCCTGTGGGGCCGAGTGGTGTTTGTTCTCTTCTGAAGTTGCAGGCTGTTTTGTGGCGCGCCAGGCTCCTCTGGGCACATCGCCTTTGCTCTGCAGTGAAGGTCTCCCTCGGTTATGTAAACGGAAAGTGGGGCATTTTTTGCGGTCTTGGGGCAGAAGTATGAAGACGGCTTCTCTGAGTGACTTTAATCACCATCCTACCCTTGTGGGTACGCTTGGTCTCTGGACAGGAAGTGGGTAGCTCTGGGGGAAATGATTGTTCTGAAGGGAATCTTCCTGCTTCCCACGAGCCTGCTTCTAGAGTTCCCTGCAGCCTTAAAGGAGGCAGGCCCGCCTGCCTGCTTTGGTTGTGGCCTGGTCTGGTGTTGGCTATTTTCTGAGTGTGAAGTATCTCCATTCCCTGCAGCAACAGAGGGTCTCCTCGCTGCGGCGTGGGGCACAGGTCAACTGTGGCTCATCCCTCTTCTTGCCAGTGCCTCTCCTGGACGCATAGCCATCTTTGCCATAGGGCTGGGCTGGGCTCCTCCCACTCTGCACCCGCCTGCAGATGGGCTCCTCTCACTTGGTACTCCCCACCCCCTCCCAGCTCCTCCCCTTCTGCAGGCTCACTTGGAACTAGAAAGGGCTAACAAACAGGGAGGGGCCTGAACGTCTGTATTTTTCTGGTATTTTCTCTTATATCTTGCTAGCCTCCCCTGTGGCACTGCCCCATGGCACAGATGGCCACTGTCTGAGTCTAATGGAAGACAGTGGCTATCTGGTGGAGAAGGCTCTCACAGTTAAACATGTCCCTTATCCTGAGAAGCTCTCTCTTGAGAGTTCCCACATTTTTCAGAGGTTCCAGGGGGCTACTTAGGACTTGCAGGTTGCCTTGGTGGAAGAGCTGGATCAGCGGGCTCCAGGGGAAAAGCCCTGAGGAAGGGTCTTTGCCTGCCTCTGTCTGCTTCTTGCCCCAGCACACCCAACTGCCTGATTTGGATGCCTCCATAGTCTCTCTTCTCAGTTCCTCCATCAGTTCTGGTCCCCAGCACTGCACTATCTTCTTTGTAGCCGGGGTGGAGCTTGCTTTCAAAGCATTTGCTGGGAGAGCTTGCTGTCCTATCGAAAGCCCTCCAAGGCTTCCCATGACGTTTGGGATAACCCTTCCATGCCTCACCACCCACAATGCCTCCATGGCACCGTTTTCACCA
Organism: Ondatra zibethicus; assembly: GCA_004026605.1. NCBI lineage: Eukaryota > Metazoa > Chordata > Mammalia > Rodentia > Cricetidae > Ondatra > Ondatra zibethicus. The sequence continues at coordinate 13,688 of PVIU01002631.1, forward strand.
CACTTTCCCCAGCCCCTTACCTTTGCTCTGGCCTCTGTGCCTTGTCGCTGCTCCAGAGCCTTTGAAGCTGTGGTTCCCCGAGTCTGGGGACCCTTTCCCTGAGCTTCAGTGGTCTGCTTCTCATCATTTGGCTCAAACAGCATCTTTTTAAAGCAGCCCTTTGTGGGTGCATTTCCATTATCCACTCACATTTCAACAAGTCTCTGTGTGGTCCTCTGAGGTCCTAGACACTGCACACAGCAGTGGAAAAAGGAGGACTCATTGCTCTGGGAGGCAATGGCCATTCTACTGGCTACAAATAGAAAACAGAAATAAATATAGCATGTTAGTGGAGCAGGCAATGGGGAAGAGGTTGAGAAGGGTAAAATATGAGGGGGCGGTGGGAAGGAAGGTGGTCACAGCAAGCCTCTGTATCTGTGGGAGTCCACACCTGTGGGTCCAACCAACAGCCATGGTCAGCAGGACTATTTTAAGACAGACTCTCACTATGTAGCCCTGGCTGTCCTATGCTTGCTACGTAGAAGAGGCTGACCTCAAACTCACAGAGCTTTGTCTGACTCTGCCTCCTGTATGCTGGAATTAAAGACAGGCGCCATCACACCCTGTCAGTACTTCTAAACATTAAACTTATGCAGGATTTTTCTTTACATCATCCTCCAAGCAGCATAATCCAACAACTATAGACATAATATTTACATTGCTTCAGGTATTTGAAGTGTGTGTATATATATATATATATATATATGGTTTATGTGTTCATATAAAATCTAATCTCCACAAATAAGAGAAAGCATGAAACATTTATCTCTCTGACTTATTTTACTGTATATGATTATATAGTAATTTCCAGTTTCATCCATTCTCCTAAAAGCAATATAATTGTGGTTTTTTTTTAATGCCTGAAACTCAGTTGAGCATATAAACCAGATTTCTACACATTCTTACCTGTTGGCAGACACCCAGGCTAACCCCATGACTTGCCTTTTATGAATAGCATCACAGTAAACAGGTGTGAAGGGATCCGTGGGGTGTGTTGCTTTAGGGGCCTTTGGATATATTCCCAGGAGCAGGGTGGCGGGATCCTGTGTTAATTCTATTTTCTTTTTCCCGAGGAGTCTCCACATAGCGGATGGACTAATTTACACTCTCACCAGTACTGTATAAGAGTCTTTCCCTCCGTCCTCACCAGCGTGTATCTGTTTTCTTGGTGATGGCTGCTCTGACTGGGGTGAGACAGAATCTCAGTGTTGCTTTAATCTACATTTGACTGACAGAGGAGGAGGTGAAGCATGTTTTCATATGTTTCCGAGCCAGTCACACGTCATCTTTCCAGAATATGTTTATTTCATTAGTTCGTTTGCCAGTTGGAATTGTGTTGGTATTTACTTTTTGAGTTCTTTCTGCTTAGAGATTTCTTTTTATTTTTTATTCATATGCTGGTGTGAATTCATGGCACCATGTGTGTGCAGTACCCGCAGGGGCCAGAAGAGGGTATCACATCCCCCTGGAGCTGGTGCTGGAAACCAAGAGCAGTAGATGGTTTTAACCTCTGGAACATCTCTCCAGCCCCTAGTTTTAGAGTTCTTTATATACTCTAGCTGTTAATTCCCTGCCAGACATAGTCAGAAAGACCTCCTCCCCTGTGGCCTTCACTCAGCTACTTGTTTCCTCTGCTATGCAGAGGGCTTTTAATTTCATGCGGTCTTATTTGTCAATTACTGGTTTTATTTCCTAAACTACTGGAGCGTCCTTGCCTGTGCCCATGTCTAGAAGTGTTTTGCCATGTTTTCTTCCAGCAGTTTTAGAGTTTCAGGTCTTGCATTACAGAAGTCTTTGATCTATTTGGAGCTGATTTTTGTACAGGATGAAACAGGGCTCTAGTTTAGTCTTCCTCGCGTGGAACAGTTTCCCTGCACCAAATGGTGTCTTCTCTCCAGTGTACATTTTTGGCATCTTTGCCAAAAATCACGTAGCTTCAGATGTGTGGATTTACACTGGAAGTTTCTATTCTATCTGTTGATCTGTGTGTCTACTTTCATGCCAGGACCATGCTGATTTTGGTATTATGGCTCTGCAGTATAGCTTGACGTCAGGGGGTGACTCCAGCATTGCTCTTTTTGTTCAGAGTGGCTTTGTTCATTGGGGGTCTTTCATGCTCCTATATGATCTTAGGATTAGATTTTATATTCCAGTGAAGAATAGTGTTGGAACTGGGGGTGGGGCTGCACTGAATCTGCAGATTGCATTTAGTAATGCAACCGGTTTCCCAGTATTGATTCTGTCTAGTATGAACCCGTCAACCTTCTGCTGTCTTCTTCGATTTGTTTCTGCAGTGTTTTGAAATGATCACTGAAGGGGTCTTTTATTTCCCTGACTAGGTTTATTCCAAGGGTTTTGTTTTTAAAATATTGCAAATGGGATTTTTCCTATCTCTGATTTCTTGGGTTTGTTCGTAAGGAAGGATCTCTCATGGCCTGCCCAGCTCTTAAATCCACATTGGATTTAGCGACACTTGACTAGGGAAACGACACTTCAAGACCTATGATTTGTGTCTTTCTCATATGCAAACTATAACCATGCCATCTTAATATTCCCTAAAACCTCAAAAGTTCACAACGCAGCCTTCCCTAAATAGATGGGTGAGAGATGCGAGGAACAACCCATTCCTCTAGCTGTGATGCAGGGAGCAAGTTCCTGCCAGCTGTGATCCTGCTGGGATCCAAGCTGTTGCCACACCATGGGTCAGTTTGCAGAGTCCCTCTCCAGTCAGCCTCTGGGACCTACCCCAGGCCGGCTTCCTTCCTCTGAAGCTCCAAACTGTAGCAGACGTTTCACAGACTCTTCTCCAGGAAGAGGTACCTCCCAAGTCTTCTGTCCAGTCAGAAAGCACTGGGAAAGGATGCTGACTGACCCTGTGTAAGCCACACTTTAATCCCACAGCAGGGGTTGGGTTGAGGTGTTTGTTCATCCCTTCTTCCTAGAAGAGCTGGGCAGAAAGGGAAAGGGGTGGGATAGATGGGCAGATCTAGGATAGCAGGCGAGCTGTCCCACTCCACCCCTGCATCCCTTTGTATGGGCAGATCTAGGACAGCAGGCGAGCTGTCCCACTCCACCCCTGCATCCCTTTGTATGGGCAGATCTAGGATAGCAGGCGAGCTGTCCCACTCCACCCCTGCATCCCTTTCTATAGGTTCCCCAGCTGTTGCTAAGACTCTCCTCATAGGAAAGAAAAGACAAAGAAACGACTGATATCGCAATTTGGGACACACTAGCATTCCAGACTCTTGATACCAATGCTAACATCTGGTAGCCAATAATGGTTGTGTACCTGTGGTGGGCAATGTCCTTGGCCGGGGACTTTAAAATGACATCCATGAACAGATATGAAGCATGTGCGGGTCATTCCCACAGGCATGTCAGTCTGTACCAAGTTTCTATTCAGGGAAACTAAGATTCTGTTGCTTTAAGAGACTGATGAGTTATCAACATGGCAAGTCTGCCTAGCTCCAAGGCCTGGCCTCTTGCCTCCAAAACATTGCTGAATGCAGACAAGACCAACCAGGAGGAGAGTCTTCTAGAGGCATCATGAGGAAAGAAAAGGAATCAATGATACACTTAAGAAAACAGAAAATAAATAAGGCAGATGACATGGGCTGAAAGTTCCTTCAAGAAAAATCTGAGAGAAAACAGGGAAGGAAACACAGCTTTCAGTAAGTTAAAAGTAGAGAAGGCTGCCAGGGGTGGTCGCGCCCACCTCTCATCCCAGCACTGAGGCAGAGGCAGGCAGATCTCTGTGAGTTCAAGGCCAGCCTGATCTACAGAATGAGTTCCAGGACAGCCAGGGATACACAGAGAAACCCTGTCTTGAAAAACAAATAAAACAAAGCAAACAAGCAAGCAAAAGTAGGGAAGGCAATAGCGATAACCACCAGAACAAACGAACCCATCAAAGAGGGTAACTGGGCACACAGCATTGCAGCCAAGCAGGCTGGAGAGCATGGGGCTGGCCTCCAGCCTCCGGCTTCTATCTTCCTGTCTCCTCCTCTCCAGAGGAGAGCTTCACCTCAGCCAAGCACCAAAGGAAGGTTCAAGGTCAACCAATTAGGTTCCGTGGCATTGGAATGGGGCATGCAACTACATGAGCTGATGTCCTGCGCCAACTGAGACAGACTAGACAGGAAGAGGATGTGTCCCTTCAACAGCACGGGGGCTCAGGGTCCTCTTTGGAAGAGGCTGTGGGTTAGGAAGGATGGTGCTTTCTGGAAGCTTCTCTGTAGAGCATCCAGTGTGTGCTCCTGTTTCCAGAGCTTTGTCAAATTCTAACTGTTCTCACTGTCCTGAGGGGTCTCCCTGCAGCGTCTTCTGGCCAGAGGATGAACTGCCCCCGCCCCAGAAGAGCAGCAGAACTATGAGGGGATGGAAGTGGGGTGGGAGAGGCTAAGGAATCAGGAACCTGTGATGATTCTTTGATCAGCCCTCTGACCAGAACATCTTTCTTAGCTTTCCCTAGCAGGGGTCTGTTTCTGGTCCAGGAGGTGAGGCTGCCAGAGCCTGGGATGTGCCCATCCCATTGCAGCCTGACCGGAGGCTGCAGGCTCAGTGGTTTCTGAGCTGGGACTAGCTGGGCCCTGGTGTCTGAGAGCAGGATCTTCTCAGGAGCTTGCAGACAAGGGGTGTGCGTGTTGTTGCTGGGATACGGTAGAGCCCAGGGAAGCTCAGCCCAGCTGCTCACTAGCAATGGCATTGATTTTTACCAAAGGGTTGTGCTGTCTCTGTGGCTCTGTGGTGCCTGTGTTTGGGCAGGCCTGGGGCCTGGGAGCTGGGGCTGACTGATAGGAAGCCCGAGGGCTCAGCTGTGAGCTGAGCATTGAAGGCGGTCAGGGAAGGTTTTGGGGAACTGTGGTCCTTGAAGGATAGCCCCTCTCTGACCACCACACTCTCATCAGCATCTTCTCTGTGCCAGGCATCAAGGGTGGTACAATCAGTTTCCACCCTCTGGAGCTCACCTTCTGGGGAAGCAGCTGATGGGGCTGAGGCTCTAATAACGCTAAGCAATGGTTCTCCACCTTCCTAATGCTTCAACCCTTTAATACCGTTCCTCATGTGGTGACCCCAACTATAAAATTATTTTCCTTGCTATTTCGTAACTGTAACTTTGCTACTAATATGAATTGTAATGTAAATATCTGATATGCAGGCTATCTGATATGTGACCCTGTGAGAGGATCTTTCAGTTCCCAAAGGGGTTGAGACCCACAGGTTGAGAACCACTGCCCTACAGCATAGTAGGATGCCTTGAATGAAAATAATTTATTATGTTTTTTCTGCTGTCGCTTGTTTGTTTTGTTAATTTTGTTTTTTTTAAGACAGGGTTTCTCTGTGTAGCTCTGGTTGTTCTGGAACTTGCTCTGTAGAACAGGCTGGCTTCGAACTCACAGAGATCCACCTGCCTCTGCCTCCTGAGTGCTGGCGTTAGAGGCGTGTGCCACCACCGCTTGGCTTTGATTAAGTATTTTAGAAAGACCTTGAAGCTAGGAGCTTGAAGGTTCCAAGAAAGAAATGATAGTTGCTTAAGAAGGCGGAGAGGCTAATTATCCTGATTTTTTTATTACACGTCATAGGAACTACCCCAGTGCATCCCAGAACTGCATGCAATTATCATGTATCCATTAGAAAAAAAATTGGGGCACGGTGGGGCATGCCTTTAATCCCAGCACTCGGTGGTTGGAGGCTGAAGATGAATTCAAGGTCAGCTGTGGCTACTCGTCTAGCTGGTGCTACAGGAGACCCCGTCTCAAAACAAAATGAAACCGCCACAGGGATAGGAAAGTCAGCTGATGTTTGGGCTGGGTGACCTTGCATAGTTGCCTTCACCTCTCTGAGCCTTGCTTTTCTCCTCGAAAGTGGCTCAGAGGGCTGTTGAGGGAAGGAAATGGAAGAAAGGATAGGCCGTTTGGAATAGCACCACATCCACAGTAAGGTGTGAGAAGTGTGAGGACCTGAATTCTCTCCCTACCAGGCATCTGTTGAGATCATTAAGAGGGGATTAAGGCACAGTGGCATCATGTGGGTGGGTCCTAACCAGACTGGTGCCTTGAAGGGAAGAGATTAAGACCCAGACAGATGCTGGGTGACTCCAGGAAGAAACAGGAAGAAGGCAGTCATGCATACAGCAGAGAGGAGAGTGCCCATGAAAAACTCACCTGACCACACCTTGGTAATTCCGGGCTTTGGGACTGTGAATCATTTTGTTTCTGAGTTCCCTATCTAAGAATCTTTGCACTGGCAACCCCAGCACACTAAAACAAGTGTTGAGTGCTGTTATACCACTGGGTTTCACCTTGGCGCTCAGTCTGGATGGTGCATGGCAGGCTTTGGGGAGCTTGTGAATCTGCAGAGTGTCTGAAGCCAGAGAAGACCTCATCTGAGCCCTTTGTGCTGAGGGAGTGTGGGGCTTCCTGTGACTTGGCAGGGGAGGGGGTTCCCAGAGGAGGCGTGGGATTTGCGCATTTGAATTCCATTGCATAGACACTTGCATTCTGTACCCAGCAGCATGGGTAGGAATCTGTGCTGTCCCAAAAAATGTCACTCAGAGTCCATGTCCCAGTAAGACATAGTGGCCCTTGCCTGTAATCTCAGCAGATGCAGGAGGGCAGTCAGGGAGAGCTCGTCTCAAAAAACCAAGAGCCAGGGGTGTAACTCATCAATCAAGCACGTGTCTAGCATCTAGCATCCTGGGTTTGAGTCCCAGCACTGAGAGGGAAAAACAATACAAAAAGTCCGTGCTTTAGATCTGTGCTGAAGGTCAGAGTTGTTTGTTGTGGTCTCCAAACTCTCAAAGTATCAACAAATTTCACCTGCTTCTAAAGAGACAGAAAGGAAGGTTCCAAGGAAGGGGACTGAGGTGGCTCAGCTGGTGAAGAGCTTGCCACCAAACATGAGGATCTGTTAAGCTGTCTGCAGCCTAGAGTTAGAGGGCGCAGAAGCAGGATTGTTGGAACTCACTGGCCAGTTGCTGTAATCAAATGAGGACCTGGTTCAGTGGGAGACCCTGCTCCCTCGAAAAAGAAAAGAAAAGAAAAAAGAGCAACAGGTAGGAAGGTAGGAAACCATCTGATGTATCCGATGTTGACCTCTGACCTCCACACATATCTGTGTGCACACACATACAGGTACATACAAGTGAACATGTACATATATACAAGTTAAAAAAACACAGAAAGAGAGGGAATCCAGGTAGTGGTGGCACATGCCTTTAATCCCAGCACTCAGGAGGCAGAGGCAGGCAGATCTCTGAGTTCAAGGCCAGCCTGGTCTGCAGAGTGAGTTCAAGGACAGCCAGGGCTACACAGAGAAATTCTGTCACAAAAAAAGAAAGAAAAGAAAAAAAAAAGAAAAAGAAAGAAGTAAGGGTCGGGGAGGGAAGGGAAGGATGGCTATAGGAAGATAACTTCTCCTCTTCTCCTTCTCCATGTGGGCTCTGCTTATTCATTGGGTCTGAAGCCCATTGGACAGTCCCATTCTTTGCGAGATTTCATGGTTATGTGTCACACTGGAGAGCGCAATCTCACATAGGCCCCCTTGGGCACACAAGCAAGATTTTCTCGCCAGGGTAGATATGAAGAACTCCGGCCTCATGGGGTGTGTGGAGTGTTAATTTTCATTTTAATAGAATTTTCTTTGAGACTCATCTTTTAAATGACAATCTGAAACTCAGAGGCAGGCCAGTGGGACCCTTAGTCTGGGTACCTGTGATGGAAGAGGGGTTCTGCCATCGCCTCAGGCAGGTCACTGCAGGAAGGTATGGTGGGAGTGGAGGATTACAAGACCCTTCCTTATTCCTTCAGATAACATTGAGGGAATTCATATTATCTCCTTTAGGGATGTGATGAGCTCTGAGCATGAGAGAGAGAAGAGGGGGGTCAGGGAGTGGGCAGTGAGACAAAGAGAAGCCGCTAATGCTGAGGCTAAAATCTGCAGCCAGGGACTGCCTGGGCAGAGGGGGCTGTATATTTAGGTCCCTACTTTTCTCCCTTCTAACTTATACTGTATTTCATAATTGCCTTTCTGCCTATGTGAATTCAGGACAGGGTCCAGTGATTGTATTTATTTCATACCTCCCCATCCCGCCCCATGTATCCATCCTGGATCCCTATGATGATGAAATGGGGGAATTCCCAAACTTGACCCTGATGGGGCTTGACCCCATATCTCCTCCTTCTTTTATTTTTTCTCTTCCTCCTCTTTCACCTCCTCTTCTTCCTCCTCTTATGACAGGGTCTCATATAGCTCAGCTTGGCATCGAATTTGCTTTTATAGCAGAAGATGACCTTGAACTGCTGTCCTTCTGCACCCACCTCCCATGTGCACGGATGACAGATGTGCACATCTGGTTTTATGAGGTGCTGAGGATCAAATTCCAGGCTTAGTACAAGCCAGGCAAGCATGCTACCAACTAAGTCACACCCTCGGGCCTCTTCTTTCAAAGGATAGATTGGGCCACAAATCAGAGGCAGGCATTCCAGATAGAAAGCCCAGGCAACTGGGAAGGCAAGGGCCTGGGGATGGTTCTGAGTCTGGAGATGAGAGGGAGAGTAGGGTTGTGACATGTACCCTGGGGGTCCTCAAGACGTCTGCTCAGCTCAGGGCAGGAGGAATCACTGGAAGGAATGCATGGGGGTGCAGTCCGGTTTGCAAGAGAGGAAAGCCCCTTGATTGTCTGGAACAGAAAGGCATGAGTAGCTGCCTGCCTGGGGTTCTAGGACATGACTGGGCATCGGGGTCTGAGATGGCAGAAGTCAACCAGACAGCTGCCGAGATGTGTGGAATGCATGTGACAGGCTCCGGCTGTGTTATGACAGCAGCTTCATGCAGAACTGGCCAAGGGTTCTACTCTCTGTTTTCCGGACAGCAGACTAGCGTAGGCCTTCATTCCTGAGCCGAGGGACCGTAGTCATAAGTCTCCCAAACCCTGTGACTCTCATCTCCCTTCCATCAGTTCTATTACCCCCTTCTGGCCAGATGGTATTCATTGGCATTTCATCAAACAGCCTGTGCCTGCCCAGATGTAGGGTCTGTGTACCGCTCTCCAACAGGTAAGATAGCTTCATGTCTGCACTAAACGAAAGGAATGGTCTACAAGGAATATCTGTTCGGGCAGGGCAGGGCAGGGAAGTTGAGGACCTCTCCTGCTTCAGTTCCTCGTCTCTGAGTTCCCCTAACCTGCAGTGGGAGTGGAAGCGGGACAGAGCCAAGATGCTGGAGCAGCCCATACAGGTATGCAGACCCAGTGTCACCTGGTGGAAGGTGGGTGCTGGGGAGCAGAAGTCACTGGGGTGGAGCATGAAGCTATTAGTGCAATAGAAGACTCTGCCAGGGCTGGGAAACTGGGTTTGTTTGGAAACTCTGACAGGTGCAGGATCCCCCCTAGGCTTGAGGGAAAGTGATGCATGCCTTAGGTGTAGGGATGGGTTACCTGCTCCCTCCACCTTGGATGGACAAAAGAGAAGAACAAGGGCAGACATTTTCTTCTTGGATTCCTTTGTATAATAAACGACCCTGTGTGGCCCCTTTGCTGAGGTCTTAGAAGCCACTATGGCCCATGAGGGCAGCGGTGGGGGAGCACCAGCCTGTGAAGTGAGAGGGGCCTCTTCTGGATAGCAGTTCTGTGTGTTAGGCTGTGGTCTGGAGACTTTTCTCCTGGCTTTCCTGACAAGCAGCTGGTATAGTCCCTTGGGGTCAGGGTGCTATCAGAACCAGGACAGAATGTCCGAGACTGGGGAGCTAAAGTAACAATATATTGGCTCCCAATCCTGGAGGCCTGAGGCCCAAGATCAGGGTGTCTGCAGGCTGGTTTCTTCCATGGGGCTTGTGGAAGTCTGTCTTCTTCCTGTGTGTTTGTGTGGTCTCCTCTGTGAGTTCCCATGTCGTCACCTCTTCTTACATGAACTCTTTTGGTTTAAAGTCCATCAAGATGACTACAATTATTTCCTTAAGAGTCCCAAATACCTCAAAATAAATATAGCTATATGTGGGTCAGCAGGTGTCAGGGCTTCTGCACATTAATTTTTGGGGGACGAGTGATGATCCAGCTTAGGCCACAGTAGCCCCCACTGGCTAAGTATCGACCTTCTTTTCAACTATTTGAAAATGGTGTAGGAGTGTGTGATCTCATGTGCCTCTGTCCTCAGGGGGCTGCAACAGGGAACATGAAGCCTACCTGATGGACATGCTGCAACAGGGCCTTCAGGTTGCTGTGGAATCGGGTTCTGGGCTCCAGGCCTGGGAGGATGAGAACATGCCTGCAGATGGTGGCGTGGGGTCAGGTGACAAAGAACCTCCTCCACCCCGAGCAGAGACACAGGAAGACGTGGGGAGGAAGAGTGAGAACTGCAGACCTATTGTGTCCCCAGAACCAGGCCGGTCCCAATGACCCAGGTGTACATAAGCCACTCCCTATCCCACCTAGGAGACATTCAAGCACTTACCTGTAGTCTGCTCTGGGCAGGACATGGTGGCTACTGGGAGGGCTTGATAAGCCTAGCAGTCAGCAAGATGAGTGTGCCGTGGTAAGGGACTTCCTGTCTTCGTTGGTCCTTTTGGGGTGCTCCTCCTTTTGGCTCAGGGCAGTTTGGGATCTCAAACCAGACTAGGCACAGGGTGTGGCCTAGCAGACACAGGGGATGGAGTCTCCACTATCAGCTTGGGGGCACATGAGTCTTGTGCCAGTGAGGGCTGCAGGGTGAAGTGAGGGGAACCGCACACATCATGATCTCCAATCAGAGCCAGAGCTTATGTTCGCTGACCTGCCCTGACCTTGTGCAGACTGATGGGTGGCTGGTGTTGGGTGGAGGGCTCTGAGGGCCGGCTGCTGACTCTTGACAGCCTCCTGCAGATCAGAAGGGTCGTCGGCAGAGGTAAGCATGGTTGCAGAGCGCCTGTGGGTGGAAGGAGTGGTCTGAGAGGCAACCGCAGGGAAGGAAGACTAAAGCTGGTCCTGTAAGTGACCCAGAGGCAGAGTCTGGACAGCACGTGAGTTCTAGTCCCTCAATTCCTGAGAATGACATTGGCAGTGCTGTCCCTGTCAACTCTCTGCCATCTGTGTGCGCTGTGCACCACAGTTCTAATTGAGTCTCTTTGTACTTCTACTGGGACCTGGGGTCCACAGCTCTCCAACCTGTGCTCTGATAGGCTGAGAGGCCCCGCTTGGGGAGGTGGACAGAGGAGAGGGGTCCTGAAATTCCCTGGTTGTTGGCCCAGTGGGGGAGCCATTAACCTTTCCACTAATGATCTGAATGGCTAAGGATGAGGACATCGCTATTAGAGTCTGAATTAGCACACGAGGCCATTTGGAACATCTCATTAGAAGGGAAATGTCAGGAGGTAACCAGACTAGCAGAGGGAATGGTAGCAGGTGGTGGTGGAGTTGAAAGTGCTCCTTTCTAGGAGAACCTGGATGCTAAGTCCAACCTGGAGGGAGGGCTTGGGGAAGGGCAGTGTCATTGTGGCCTGGCCAACATGCCCAGGCTGTTGACTGTGTCTATCTATTTTTCCAGATCAGTCTTCACGAACATATAGTCTTCTCTTAGTCTGTTTTCTCTTGCTATAACTGAGTATTGTGGGTTGGAACATTTATAAAGGATAAAGGTGGAATTGGAGACAGGAATCCGTGGCCAAGAGCACTTGCTATACAACCACGAGGACCTGAGTCTGGACCCCAGCACCCATGTAAAAAGCCAGGCATGGTCACATACTGTGCTTGTTACCCAACACTATGTATCAGGGGTGGGGTTTGGGAGAACAAAGGATTTTGGGGGACTTGATGGCCACCAGACTAAAGAAATGAATTAGAGAGTGATAGAGAATGCCCCCAGATATCCTCCTCTGGCCTCCACATATCTGTGTAGGCACACATACCTGCACATACATGTGCATGCACACAACACATGCATATACCATTCTCATACACATACATAGTCTTTCTTTGTCTCTGCCCCCGACCCATGAACAAATGTGTTATTTAGAGTGTAAACTTGGGGGCTTAGGGACTCCAAAGGGATGGGACTGTCACTTGATGAGAGCCTCATTAGAGAGACTGAGTAAACATGCTAACTTGGGTCTCTTTCTTACAAAGCCACTCACACTGGCCCTGGGACACTACCCTCATGACCTTGTCTCACCCTAATGCCCTCCAAGGACTCTGCCCCCAATACAATTAGCACGTAACCTCAGCCTTGCATTTCCTGTGTGTGACACTTGGGGGGGCACATAGTGAAACAATAGCAAGACTCCTCTCTCTCTCTCTCTCTCTCTCTCTCTCCCTCTCTCTAGATAGGGTTTCTCTGTGTAGTCCTGACTGTCCTGGAACTTACTCTGTAGACCAGACTGACCTCAAACTCAGAGATCTTCCTGTCTCTGCCTCCCAAGTACTGGGATTAAAGGCGTATGCCACCACAGTCTAGTGATTCATGTCTCTTTATATCTCAAAAGCCATGTCTTTTCAGACCCTTTAACTGTCCAGGTCAGAATCTATGACCTTCTTTCAATGGTGGCCTGTGGCTAGCTGGATCTTTCCCAGGTGAGGGTGTCTATGGAAGGGGATGGCTCTGCATGTCACAGATTTCTGGCCTTGTGAGATCTAACATTATGTTTTAAGCTTATACTGCTATATTTAAGAGATCTACCAAACAAAAAATGCCTCTAACCTGTCACCCCCTTTTTCCAAGAATAGATAACTTCCTGAAATGGTGGGTGCTCTTGTTCTTGTAAGATAACAAGCCACATGTTTTCACGTCTGTAAACAAGTTTGGCTGCCCCAACTGCACAGGATGTGCTTGATCACAGGTAGGTGGGAGATACATAGGCAGGAAGTACTTTGAGATGCATGCCTGCTCATGATTGGATGAAGGCAGGAAGTGTGTAGCCTTGTGGCTTTTGCCTTTATAAGCCCCTGGCTAATGCAATTTGGAGCCATACTCTAGGAATCCTGGGTGTGGACCTGGCCAGTGTCCATCATCCTGGCCAGTTCTTAATGAAGCTTGCTTCATGTTTGGCTCAAATATCGTGGTCGTGGTCTTATTCTTGCCTGGTGGGATTAACAGTCTCGTGACTGTGTTCCTTCGAGCCTGTGCTCCGAGCTGAGAGTGGGGAGTCTATGGCAGCCAGAGACTGCTAATAGACTCTGAGGAGGTCACCCTCTGGACCAGCCCCAGTGGAAGGACCCCTGCTTTATGTCCCCCTCATCCTCTCACCTGATCCTCAGGACTCCTGTGCTTTGGACTTTCTACTGAGCAGTCACGACCCCACACTGCCCTAGGGCTCCTTTAAGTCTCCCATACATAATCCTGGGCCATAACTGTGATTTCCCCTTCTGGTCCTGAAGGATGGGGCCTTGTGTTTGGAGTGAATGGTAGCCAAGGAAGGGGAAGAGGCAGGATAATTCTGGGAGTCCTGGCCTGAGCACCTGGGATGGGGAGGGGCATATGACCTTAAATCAGACCAGAACTGTGAGAACAAACCTCAGAACTACTAGAAGGGAATGGGGAATAGCAGAGACACTGTAGACTGTTATGTTCTGGGGCAGAAACAGACAATGAAAGTGGAAACAATAAGGTGAGATTCTATTAAATTGGAGATGGGACCCAGAAGGGCCTAGGAGGCTGGGTGGGGGCAGGAAGCTTCCCCCTCAGCCTTGAGGCTCAGCATGCTATGAGGCCTCACCCTCTACCTCATTCCTGGGGCTCTTGCAGGTCCACCTGCCACCTGTGGCTGCTTCATTTTGATAGAATCCATTTAGCTGTTTTCAATTTCATTGCCTTCCTTGTGTTTTCTGGGGTAATTAGGAAGGAAGGTCTGCCTATACCAGTGACTCGGGGTCTCCCCTCCACATTTCCCTCTAGTTCCCTGTGGTTTATTTTGAGCTGATTTTTGTAAATGGTAAGAGGTAGGGCATCTGACATCCATCCGTGTGTGACTATCCACTTTCTCCAGCATTGTGTATTGAAGAGACTGTCCCCCTGCAATCAGTGTCTTCGTAACTCTGTCAAGAAAATAAAACTGGTGTTTGTGTCAAACACACACAGACATGCACACACAAATCTCTGATTAACATTCATAATGGTTGATCTTCTTCGACAACGTGCATGGGTTTAGACTCATCTGGGAGACACACCTCGGTGCACTGGGAGGGTGTCTCCTGACAAGTTGGGTGAGGAGGGAAGGCTCACCCTGAGTGTGGGCAGTGCCAGTTCACAGGCTGAGGCCCTGAATGGGAAAACAGCAGCCTTCGCCTCTGTTTCCTGTCTGCACACACAGCCTGAGCAGCTCCCTCAGGTTCCTGCCACCGGGACTTCCCCTCCGTCACGAGGGGTTGTCCCCCTAAACCATGTGCTCAAATGAGCCCCTCTTTCTTTAGGTTGCCTTTGTCAAGTGTTTTGTGCCAGTTGTGGGAAAAATAATTAACAAAGTATTTAAATGACAAGACTTCTTATTCAGGAACTTACTAGTTCACTCAGAATATTCTAGAGCTAAAAAGACTGAGAAGATCAAATGGGTTAGTTCCTTGCATTTACAGATGGGTAAACTGAAGCCGGCAAGGGAAGGGTCATTCATGCTTGAGGTGATTCCAGGTTGATGATGGAGCTGTGCCACAGTGAAAACCTGATAAGCATCTGGTGTCCTTAAAGTCATTTAAGTGGAAAGTCTTAGCCCCCACCTTTGTTCTGTTGGCAGACACTGGTGGGCTCTTCCCTGGGCCCTGGGCCCCCTACCCACGCTCTGGACTCTTGCTTGGTATCCTCCAAGCCTCTGCTCTGCTGTTCCTGGAGGCTCTCCCTTCTACTCCCTCCTGCAGCCTCTGCCCTCAGCGATCACAGCCTCAGGAAAGTCTACCCTGACCCCAGCTCCACTGGGTAACATGCAGGGACCTGTCACACACACACACACACACACACACACACACACACACACACACACACACACACACACACACACACGGCTGCAAACAATCTAAAAATGTCTGGGTGGGGGCATAGGAGTGGTTGATCAAATCATGGCCCTGGCTTTGAGCTATCACTAGGAGGTAGGAAGTGTCTCTCTGACCACACCCCAGGATACAGCCATGATGAGTTACCAAGAGAGAACTGTAGCTGGTGTTAGGGATGGTACGATTCTCTCCATCCTTTCACCAGTAAATCCCCAAAGACTCACATAGCCAGGAAGGTGAGCTGTGCCAGCCCTGTGGCCACCAGGAAGTCGAGGTGAAGGTATGGTGTGACAAGATGGGTAGATGGCTTTGGAAGTGGGGGCTCTGAGACTGGAATCTGAAAGGTAGGTACAGGCACTATGACCAGGGCCACAGCTCACACATGCAACATATGGATGACTGAGGCTGATGGCTCCATAGGTTGTGCCCCCTACTCCCCAGCCTGGAGAGGTGGTCTTGGGGCAGAGCTGGGCTGGCTGCTGTTGACTCCTAAGACAGAGGATGCAGAGGCTTCAAGGCAGGCAAAGCATCACAGCCTTGACCCTCAGCTCCTGTTCTAGGCAGCCCCATCTCCTCTTGTTGTCAAAACTGGTAACCATTGAGATTTCCCTGCTGTGGCTGTGTATGGCTCCTCCTGTGAAAAGGTTAATATGCGGAGAACTTGGTTCCCTGTGTGACAGTCCTGAGAGATGGTGGAACCCTCAGGAGCTGGCCCCGGTGGTAGCTGAGTAGGTCACACACAGACACCCTCAGAGAGGGAAGTACCTGTCTGGTGGAGGGAGTTTAATCTTGAAGGAATTGATGGATTATCTCAAGGGTGGGCTGTTAGAAAGTGCTGTTGTAGGGTATCCACCAGAGAGGATAGCTCAGGCATGGGTTTAAGCCAATGGAAAGTCTTTATTAGCTGATCCTTCACTAGACTGGGTGTTCAGGATCCTGATGTAGCCCTGAACCTCTCTTAGAACAAAAACCACATCCTGGGTTGACATACTCCAGTAAACATGAACAGTTAGCCAGAAGCAGAACTGCAGAAGCTGAAAAGCAAGGTTAGTACACTTAGAGACTTTCCCAGAACTGTCTGGACGTTGATGGATCAGGTCTTTGTTTTCTATTTGGCAGGTGGTGCTGTCTGCATGCTGAGTTTTACAGCCTGAATGGCGCTTCCATCATGGAGTCAGTTGTGCTAAGGTCTGTGGCTCTGTTGCAGTACCTACTTTTCCACCATGTTGTGACGTAGCCAGGCAGCTGAGCTGTCACCAGACACCAGTCCCATGCTACTGCCCCAGCCCAGGAGGAAAGGGCCTTTAACTAGGTAGTTATGGCCAAATGAGATCACAGGGCAGAAGATGATGCAATAGAACTAGAGTTCTTGTAAAAGGGAACTGACACTCAGCCTCCACCTGGGCACTCGGGGAAGAAGCCTGTGAGCCAGAACCAATCATGTTGCACCATGCCTCCCAGTTTCCAGTCTAAATCCATGGTTTTCAGGCCACCCAACCTACAGAATTTTGCACGGCAGTTGGAGCAGACTAGCAGAGCCACTAATCTGGTCCATCCAGACTTTAAGAATGAACTCATCATTTAACAGCACACCACTGTTATAGCAGAGGACACACTGTTTCTGCGGCCACTCCTCCCTTGCCTACGAATTACAGAATCTGGGTGACCCAAGAGGGATGGCACCATCAATGCCTGCCCCACAGGAAACTATTGGCTTTAAGATAGTTACGGAGGTGGGCACTTGGCTCCATCTGTGCCCACCAGATACCTAGGACTCTGAGCTCTTGAGGGAAGCAATCTATTTTCCCTTGGAGCTTGTGGTTGTGAGAGCAGGAACCATCACCATGCAGCGGTCCTCTCGGCATCACGAGAACACCCTTTATTTGTGACGGGTGGCCCAAAGGAAGGCAAGTAGAGACCCAGAGGGACAGAACCTGGATCCTGAGGCTAGCATTTCAGATGCCCAAGACCTACCTATTCCTGGATTTTCAATTTTGTGACTAAGTTGGTTTGCCACTGTGACTGAAGGACTAGACTCCTGGAATACTTGGGCAGAGTTCCCTCACTGTCCCCAAGACATAGTTTGACAGCTCTCCACTGGTAGAAGGCCCCATTTCTGACTCTCTCAGGTGCCTTCCTATCTTCCAGCCCCCAGAGCTCAAACAGGCTAGCAGGCATGCAGCCTACCCAGCCTTGGAGAGCTCTATCAGAGAGAGCTTGCATCATGGGAGAGCATTCTCTCCCAGGAAGGCAAGCCGAGCATGGAGTCTCTATGGCCCAACTTTAATTTAACTGACAATTTTGAAAGTCAGAACCAGTGTCTGGGGCCTTTACGATGTCTGTCTTCCTGGTTTAATTTCACGGGGATCCTGTTATGGCTTTTGAGAAAATGTTCCTTTTTAAAGAGCTTGGTTTCATCAAAGCAGGGCTTTCCTGTCAGAAGGATAGTGCAGCTGATAAAAGGCATTCTGGAAAAGCAGTGGCTGGCTGGACCTCAAGTGCAGGTTCAGAAAAGAGAGCTGGGGGCTCCTGCCCTTGGGCGAGCCTTCCTGGTCCCCTCAGGCCAGATAACTCAAATCCAACTGACATTCCAGCCTCCCACCTTGGCCTCTCACCGGACGTGTGCATTAGTTCTCATTTGGCAAGTTCTTCATGATCCTCCTGCCTCTACCTCCCCAGTATTGGGATTACAGGCATGCACAGTTCCCAGTGTGAGGAAGTTGGCTCTCTGTGACTTGGAGAGGCCTTGGTGGCCTCTCATGCCTTCTCTGGGAACACTGGGCCGCCAACTTGTGTAAAGAGGTGTAAGGGTTGCCTCACTGAGGGAGCCTCTTTAAATATGCAGTTCTGGAGAGTATTTTGGAGAAAGAGGTTGTCTTGTATCATCTAGGGGGCTCTAAGTGTGATCATAAGGGTCTTTATAAGAAAGAGACATTTACGAGAGAGAGACATGAGCCTTAACACGTACACACACATGCAGAAGAGGAGGCAGCCATGAGAGAGGTGAGGCTACAACCCAAGGAATTTTGGCATGGAGCCAGGTGTGCATGCCTATCATCCCAATACTGGGGAGGTAGAGGCAGGAGGATCATGAGTTCAAGGTCAGCTGCAGCTGTGTGACAAGTTTGAGATGCTGTTTAAAACCAAACCAAAACCAAACCAAATTCATGCTCATGCTGGGCTGTGTGGCCTGTGGGGCCAGCAGAGTGTGGACTGGAATGATGAGGTTTCCAGTTGGAGTCCAAGAAAAAAAGGGCCTGTGCTTTATGCTCACTCTTCTAGAGACTTCTAAGTGTTCCATGCCATGAACCTCCCCTGGAGGATGCTGCCCTTGCAGCCTGGGTGGTAGAATGCATACCCACAGAGGTTGAGCTGTGAGGCCAAGCAAGCCTGTATTCCGGCTGAGTAAGGCTGCCAGGTTCGGGGTGGTTTATTCTGCACTGTTGATGTGGTCACTGTTGCTTAAAGCAGAACCTGGAAGCCAAACACACGATCTGTGGAGTTGTCTTTAGAGCTAGAACTGTTTAGGCTTGGAAAAGGGTGGTCCGTGTTATACAGGGTAAAACAGCTGCAGAAGTCGTGGCTTCTAGTGACTTCTATCGAGTGTGGTTGGCCTTGGCTGGGTGAATCTATAGGCAGCAAAAGCCACCTCATGCTGCCTATGTGGGAAGTGGAGCTCAGAAGAGGAGTTAGCCTGGGAAAAACCTTCAGCCACTTCCCAGAAGAACGGAGAGGAAGGACCGGGTAGATGGCGCAGAGGGTAAAGTGCTTGCTGCACAAGCCCGAGTTTGGTTCCCAACGGCCACATAAAGGCCAGTGGTGGTGGTATATGTCCGTAACCCCAGTGCTGGGGTGTTGGCAGAGACAGGAGGATCCTCAGGCTTGTTGCCAGCTAGCCTACGCTTACTGCAGATCTTCAAGTTCAGTGAGAGACCCTACCTCAAAAAACAAGATGAAGAGTGACTGGGAAAAGCATCTGATATTGACCTTTAGCCTCTGCGCACACGTGAGCGCATGCGTGCACACACACTCATATGTACACATGCATGTTCACACATATGTACACAGAATGCTTTAAAAAAGAATTGGGAGGAAGCAGCAATGGGAAATTCAGAGAATGGTGGTGTTGGAACACTGTGTTAGCCTCCCCAGTCAAAAGATCCTCATGTGTATATAAGATACAGTTTGGGAGAAAAGTCACAAGGACAAATCTCACACCCAGTAGGAAAAATTAAATGGTGGTCAAACTGTGGCACCATATTGGCCTGGTACCTGTCATTGAGCACAAAGAGAGGCTCCTCTGGAAATGCATTGACAATGAGGTTTTTGGTACCCGAGAGCAAACACACGGGGAAGTCACAGTTATTGAGAAAACTGTATCAACAAACAACCCAAACAAAAACCAGGCTGAGCTAAAGAGTGTAAGACAGGGTCTAGAGAGATGTCCCAGGGGTTAAGAGAACCTGTTGCCCTTGCAGAGGACCAGGGCTCAGTTCCAGGACACGTGTTGTTCCACAATGGTCTGTAACTCTGGTTTCAAGGAATCTGGCGCCCTCTTCCTGACCCCACAGGCACTGCAGGCACATGGTGTATGTGCATACAGGCAGACAAACATACACATAAAATAAACCAATCTTTCTTTTTTTAAAAGAGAGATCAAGAGCACTGAAGATGGAAAAGATGTGTGGGGACCACCGACTTTTCACGGTAGGACAAAGGCTGAGATATGAGTTACCTTTGCATCTCTGTGACAAAATACTTCACAGAAACAACTTAAGGAGAGAAGAATTATCTTGGCTCAGGTTTCAGAGGACTTAGCCCATTGCCGTGGGAGGGCCTGGTGGTGGGAGTGTGCCGGGGAGGCTATTCACATCCCAGTAATCCAGGAAGCAGAGGGAGTAAAATGGGAGCCAAGGGTTGGATGGAATCTTCAAAGGCCACAGCTAGTGACTGACTTCTGTCAATCCAGCTCAACTGTCTGGAGGTTCGGATCTATTTGAACAGCCCTACCAGTCTGGTAACAAGAACTCAAAACACCAGCCTGTGGGACAGTTCATGTTTAAACCACGGCAGCCTGCAATGCCTTCAGCTGCCACGAGGAGCCTATATCCAGGCATCTTTTTCTTTTTCAGAAGTCACCCAGGGAACGATGTGTGGGGGAGAAAGGATCTTCTGGAACAATGTTTTTCAACCACTGGGTTGAGAGCCCTCTGGGGTGCTGAACAACCCTTTCATGTGGGTTGCATATCAGATACTCTGCATATCAGGTATTACACTCAGATTCATAACAGTAGCAAAATTGCAGTTATGAAGTAGCAATGAAAATAATTTTATGGCTGGGGGTCAGCACAGCATGAGAAGCTGTGTTATAGAGTTCCAGCATTAGGAAGGCTGAGAACCACTAGAGATCTGCTGAAAAGGATGGTTCGGGGATCAAGACAGTGAACGTGGGGCCTCCTGTCCCAGCTGTCCCCTCAGCCAGGATGGAGGCACTGGAAACAAAGAACACTGGGGCCTCTGGTCCTCCTCAGTTTGGGTTGGAGTGTTGACTATGCCTATTAGTTTCTTAATCTCTCTGAGGCAGAACCTGACAATAGCAAGTTGAGGAAGGAAGGGTTGGTTTGGGCTCCCACTTCAGGGGCGCTGTCCGTCACAATGGGGGAAACAGCTCCTGGCAGCAGAGGCGTGAGGCAGCTGGCCACGGTGTGTTCACAGGCAGGAAGCTGAGAGACCAATGCTGGTGCTTAGCTCCATTTCTTCTCTTTATTCCGTCTGTACCTCAGTCCATGGAATAGTGCCACTCACTCTGGGGGTGGGGGATTCTTTGCTCTGATAAATCTTTTTGGAAACATCTCACAGACACACTCAAATGTGTGCCTCCCCAGTGAGGGACAATCTGCCAGCCTCCCACTTTGTGGCTGCTGTGTTAGGACAGGGTGACATAATGTCACAGGCTCAGTGACTCAACCGTTGGACTTCACTTCCTCACGGTGTCTCATGCCTGTAATTCTAGCTCTCAGGGTTGGAAGAAGGTGTGTGCGTGTGTGTGTGTGTGTGTGTGTGTGTGTGTGTGTGTGCGTGTGTGCAGTTCAAGGGCAGGAGTTTAAGGTCAGCCTTAGCTAAAAGATGAGTTTGAGGCAAGCCTGGGCTATCTGAGACCTTATCTGAGAGAAACAGAAAGCAAAAACTTAAAAAAACAAAGCAAAACACAAAAAGCAAGAGGGTGGAAGGGAGAGAGAAAAGGGGGAGGAGGAAGAGGAGGAGGAAAGAAGGGAGTTGAGAGGAGAGAGGATTGAATTTTGAATTAGACCCCATGCTTGGTCTCCTCTCACCTGATTCCTCCCTAAAAGCACACATGTGCTCATTCAGCTTGAAGCTCCAGAGTCCTGTCTCCCAGTTCGTGGCCATAGCGCTCCCATCTCTGTCCTGGCCATCACACACCTTTTCCCCTGTGTGTACGCGTCTACATCTTTTCTCTAAAGACACTGGCCAGTCACACTGGGTCAGGGGTTACCCTACCCAAGCTTGACCTCATTAAATTTAAATCCACAAAGATCTTCTTTCTAAATGAAGTCCCTTCCTGATAAACATGTATTATGTGGGCGCTGTTCTACCCAGAACACACTCCTGCATCCGCACTCATTGCCATGTGACCTTATGGCATCTCTGTCAAGGATGGACAGTTCTTTCCTACCCAGCCATGTTGGGTTGGGCAGTGTGTCTTGCCTTGACCAGTGGAACAACAGGCAGAAGTGATGACTCACGCCCCCCTACCCTGGGCTTTAGGAAGCATCAGGGCATTCTCTGCATCTTTCTAGGAGAGCCTTCCCCACTTCTGTGTGTGTGTGTGCACTACAGTGTGCATGTGGAAGCCTGAGGACAGACTTAAGCGTTGATCCTCACCTTCCACCTTGTCGAGCCAGATTTTTGTTTATCGCTGCACACAGCAGGCTAACTGGCCAGCCAGTGAGCTTCCGGAGACTCTGTTGTCTCCACCTCTCGTCTTTCTATGGGGTTGCAGATGTGCCGTACTGCCTCCAGCTTTATGTGGGTTCTGGGACACTAACCTAGGGTTCCTATGTTGCAAGGAGAGGGCCGCTTGTTTGTCCCAGCTGCCCAGAACCAAAATAATCACACAGAAACTGTATTAATTAAATCACTGCTTGGCCCATTAGCTCTAGCTTCTTATTGGCTAACTCTTACATCTTAATTTAACCCATTTCTATTAATCTGTGTATCGCCATGTGTCAGTGGCTTACTGGCTAAGTTTTGGCAGCATGTCTTACTCTGGCAGTGGGTCCATGGCGTCTGTCTCTGGCAGATCCATGGCGTCTCTCACTCTGCCCTTCTTCCTCCCAGCATGCCGTTTTAGTTTTCCCCGCCTACCTAAATTCTGCCCTACCAACAGGCCAGGGCAGTTTCTTTATTCATTAATGGTAATTACAGCACACAGAGGGGACTCCCCCATCATTCCTATACTTGGGTGACAAATGTTCTATCCACTGAGCCATCTTTCAGACCCTTTAGAAGCTTCTGACCTCGGCTCCCTGTGAACTGGTGTCCAGCAGAGCTGCCCAGCTGCCCCTGCCATCCAGCGTGCAGAGGCAGAAACCCAAGAACGATTCTTGTCTTAACCATGAGGTTCTAGGAGGCATTGTAGGATAGTTAGCTGATCCAGTGTAGCCAGGGCAGAGACAGAGGCCTCTTTTTCAGCCGCCTGTGTCAGTTACCTGCCATACTGGATTAAAAACCCTGTGTTCCCAGAACATGCTTCCTTTAAACCAAAGGGAACCAAGACGCTAGAGCTCTGGTGTTTACGCGCATGTATCTACTTCAGGTTGAAAAGGTGACGGTGTTGGTCTAACCCAGTAGGATGAGTAGGGTACTGCCTGCAAGTCTCTAGCTTGTGGTACAGGAGGTGGGGCTCCCAGGCCTGGTGGACCTCTCTACTCCAAGGAGGCCATCCTGAAGCATCTGCTTCTAGAAGAGGGCTCTATAGTGCAGCACGCTATCCTGTCATATCCAACAGAAATCCCCAACAGGAGGAAGCGTTGGGACCTTGTAGACGGTCCTGTGTGTCACTTGTCATCTTGATGCTTCTCTGTTCCTGAGTGGGATACCTTGGGTTGCATTTCTAATAAGTATCTGGCATTTAAACATCTCTCTTCTAGAAGTGTCCATCAAGAAATTGTAAGATAAAAATAAATACACAAGAAACAAATTCAGACCAAAATAATGGCAAGAAGATGCCTATAGAATTCCTGTAATGAAAAAAAGTCATGGAGTCTGGGCTGGGGCAACTCAGCAGGAAGACTGCTTGCCTAAAGTGCACAGAGCCCTGGGTTCGATTCCTGGTACCCCATAAACCAGATGTGGAGGTGCAGGTTTGTAATCCCAGCACCCAAGAGGTGAAAGCAGGGAGATCAGAAGATCAAGGACATCCTGGGCCCTTTGTGAGCATGGTGCACTTGATTCTGTGTTGATCTAATATAGTGCCTGATACTGAGTAATATGTAAAGGAGAGGTTGATTTGGCTCATGATTCTGGAGGCTGGCGAGTCCCAGCAGCATGAAGGATGCAGGAGGGGCAGATGTTTGAGGTCATCCTTGACTATGCGCACAGAGAGTTCAAGGCCAGCCTGGGTTACGTGAGACCTTATCTCAAAGGGGGAAAATGATAGAGTTTTAAGGCTTGCTAAAAGAAAGAAAGAAAAACAAAATGAAATATTTGTATGAAAGAGGAAAATCACACACTGCTACAAACTTGAAATTGACACGACTGGACTGGTGTCTCATTTAAGTTTTGAGTCCAAGTTCACTCTGTCTCCCCGACATCCCAAAGGTGACATTCCAAATGTTTACACTTGTTTCCTCTGCCTTTTCACCGAGTCTCATTCCCCACCTCCTCCCTCACTCACACTTGTCCTCACATTGCTCGCATATGCTCATCTTTATATTTACATATATAGATATCATTTTTATATATGGCTCATGAAGTCTGCCAGACGAAGAAATGAAATAGTCCCAAAAACAGCTGGAAAATTATGCAACCGTGAGGAGCCTGGGCCCGTGTACATTCTGTACTGCAGGGTTGCACAACATACCGAGTTTGTTATAAGTGAGGCTGGAAGCAGCTTCTTCTTTTTTTTCTCGAGGACAACAGCTTGCTTGGTAGGGTAGGCCTCCGCAGAAGGCGTTTTCTCCTGGGAACCTTAACTTCCCCGGCTGGAGGAGAAAGGAAGAGTGGCTGTTGGTGGGAGCTAACTGATGGGAGGGGAGCCAATACCAGGAGCCAGTGGGGGCCTGGTCCAAGGTCTAGCAAATGTGAGACCTGGGGTCCATGAGACCCTTTTAAAGGGGGAGTGTCAAGGGATGGAATTTTAAGGGTTGCTAAGAAAAGAAGGAGAGAAACCTTGTGTAAGAGAGGAGGATAAACACCAAGGGGTTAAGCTGAGGCCTGGGCTTCAGTCTGGGTCAAAGGTTGGGCTTAGAAAGCTCAAGGCTGGGGATTCAGACTAAACTGTGGGGTCCAGGACACTGAAGACTGGAGTCACTTGAGGCTGATGTTGGTGTCCTAGTGAGGCAAATCCTCAGGGCTGAGTAAGATCAAAGATCTGGATTCCATTTGGGTCTAGACTGAGGTCTAGGGTTCTGCTAGGTAAAGTCTGGGTTTCAGTAGGCTTAAGTTCTGAGGTCCAGGAGGCCAAGTTATGAGGTCATGCATAACCAAAACTTAGGGTCTAGTTTAGACCTAGGCTGAAGGCACAGTGACGTCAAGGTCTAGGGCCTGCTGAGGCTGAGGTGAGGGTGAAGGTCCAAGGTCCAACCAGGCCCAAGCTGGGGACCCAGTGAGGCTGAGACTCACACCCCGGCAAGCTCAAGCTGTTGCTCCACAAAGACCCAGGTGACCATATAGCCTGAGGCAAGGCTGAGCTCCAGGTCCCACTGTGGCTGAGGCTGCAGGGCTCACTTAGGAGTGAGACTGAGCTGGCCCTGTAGGAAGGCCACCTGCTGCCCTGAACCAGGTCTACAGAAACTCCCCCGAAGGCTCTGGTGGAGCCTTTTACCTCTGTTGTCTACAGAGCTCAAGGCCTTCCCTTGGACAATGGTGGCTTGTCTGAGAAGCCCAGAATCTGCAGTTCTCACACAAAGCTACGGTTTCACCCTCAAGGAGGACTCGGGTGAGCAGGGCCTTGGCTGTTCAGAGCAAGTTGGGTTATTCCGGTCATTCCTGTAGTTGCCTGGTCCTGGGGCTTTGCCCTTCCTTAACCCTATATCCTATCTTCTCCTAGATCCAATCACTAAAGGAAAACAACGAGATTTGTAACTAGGCTTCAACTCTTCACTGCTGGGGCTGGGGTGGCTCAGTCAGTAAAGGGCTTGTCATGCAAGCATAAGGACGAGTTCAATTCCCAGCACCAACATAAGAAGCCATGTCTGATGGCAATCACCTATAATCTCAGAATTGGGGAGGCAGAGACAGGAGAATCCCTGACCCTCACTGGCTGACCATTCAACAAAATAAGCAAGCTCTTGCTTCAGTGAGAGACCCTATCTCAAAAGCTGAGGTGGAGAGAGATTGAGGAAGATCCTCTGAAGTCCATCTATGGTGGCCACACCTGTGCATGTGCATGCACGTGCCCATGTGCGCACACACACACACACACACACACACACACACACACACACACACACACGAAGACAATATTATGGCTACAATCAGATGCCGTGTTTAATAAGGGGTGTGGCGTGGGTTGAG
Organism: Ondatra zibethicus; assembly: GCA_004026605.1. NCBI lineage: Eukaryota > Metazoa > Chordata > Mammalia > Rodentia > Cricetidae > Ondatra > Ondatra zibethicus. The sequence continues at coordinate 39,429 of PVIU01002631.1, forward strand.
GGGAGCTCTCCCTCAGAGGGTCTGCAGAGCATGGAGTGGGAGAGTGTCAGGAGGAGAGTGGCCCACAGCACAGGCATGGAGACGGAAGCACTGGGGAAATAGCTGTCCATCCCTGGCACAGGGCTTTATTTACCCTTAGGACAGGAGCCTGGGGCTTCTAGGGGTAGAAAATGCTGTGATCCTGGGCTCTGGGGGTCCCTGCTGCTATGCTGAGCAGGCCAGTAGCCCCCATCCTCAATGCCCACAGCCTCCATCCATAGCTGTCAGTCACAGGGCAGGTGAGGACACAGCAAAACTAGACTGTCCACTGTCCGAAGCCTGAGCCGGCTTGCAACGTGGACCCTGCCGAGGGTTGCTAAGGAGTCTGGAGGCTCAGATGAGAACGGGAGGCTTGCCCCGCTGCCTGGCCCTTCAGAAAGGAGATGGGAAATCGCCATGGGGGAACAGCGGCTGCCTGAAAGTCATTCGATTTCCTCTCTCTCATTTTCAGAAATGCAATTAGGGAGGCTGGAGCACCACGTGGGCTCTGCAATGCATGGCTGCCTAGCTGGGGCCGTGGGCGTTCTTGGGCTGCAGGCCGGGCGTGCATCTGGAGGCACGCTTGTGTATGCATCATCACACAAGTGCGGCAATGGTCTGTGTGCCCCTGTGTAAATGCACGTTCACACCAAAGCCTTACCTCCGGTCACCTGGGCAGGTTGCCTGCCAAGGGCTTCTGATGGCCTTTCTGTTTGACACACCTTGAAACGACAGTTACCCTGGGGAACCCCAGGTTCCCCGTTCCCTCCTTCCCAGCTGCCTCTGCTTTTATGCTCATGTTTGGAGACCCTGGAGACAGTTCCCTTCCTAGCCACTGTTAAACTGTAACCAAGGACATTATTTCCTTTCAGGCATTTTAGAAAGTTAGGACAACCTGATGCTACAGAGGTCTTCATGTGGCATAGTCTAGGTGTCAAGTATTGAGATCATGCAGAGGCCATGGAGAGGGTCAGGCCCACCCCCTGGTGGAAGACAGGGGTGGGCTGAAGTGGCCAGTAGCAGGGACAACCTAGGGTGGTTATCTGTCCCCTCCCCTCCTTTTCCCTTCCTCCCATCCTTCCCCTCTCCTATCTACCTCAGGCAGAGTCACACTATTTCATGGAAAAATCTTGATTCTTTTTTTTTTTAAAAAAACCCAAGCACATAATTCAAGATATAACCCCCAAACCCTGTGGGCCTCCAGTGGGGAGCCCCAATTCTTCAGTTAGCATCACTGCATTTTAAACAATTGAATTGACTCTGCCCCTACCTCAGGCTTCCCAGGAGGCAGTTCCAGTTCTCTGAGGGAAGTGTCTGGGCACCATCATGCCCTGGTGAGCCCTAGAGATGATGAAGTCAGTGCCCTTGGGGATTACCACCCCCAGGCTGAAGTCAGGACCCTTGGGAATCACAGCTCCCAGGCTTTATCTTCATCTGCAAGTGGTTATATTTGGCTCCACCTTGGGGGATGTCACGAGGATGAGGGCAGGGTGGGGAAGATCATTTGCCTGAGAAGGTTGCTGATTGGCCAGCAGAGACTGGTCTACCTATTCCAGGGAAGAGGAGACGAGACGGGAGGTCAGAATCCTTGGATCAGAACAGATGGGAGTGGTTGTGGGGCAGGGGCATGCATCGTCTTTCCTTTGAAAAAGGCACTGGGAAGCCCCCAGCCAGTATCCCAGTGAGGGTACCCCCTTCCCGAAGCATTTTGAGATGAGCCCAATGTCACCTCATTCTCTGGCTTTAAACAAATGCCAACGCTGGAGACTGAAAACCACACTCTACCCTGCTCTGCCTCTGGTCCTAACTTCATCATACTCCAGTTCTCTGAGGGAAGTGTCCAGTTCTTTACTGTTCTTGCTTCTTCTAGAGCATGGAAAGCTCTTTTCTGCCACAGGGCCTCTGCGTGCTCCAGTCTCTCTGCTTAAGATACTCATTGCTCGGGGCTGGACAGACGGCTCAGAGGTTAAGAGCACTGACTGCTCTTCCGGAGGTCCTGAGTTCAATTCCCAGCAACCACATGGTGGCTCACAACCATCTGTAATGAGATCTGGCGCCCTCTTCTGGCCTGCAGGCATACATGGAAGCTGAACACTGTGTACATAATAAATAAATAAAATCTTTTAAAAAAAAAGATACTCATTGCTTAGGTGACCCATTCCAGTACCCTCTTGCCATCAGCCATCAGTCAACATCCCTCTCTATCTTCTTCCTCTTTGTCCCATGCAGTTTTTATCACCTTGTTTTTAAATTCCACATAGAACCTATCTTGGAAATTATCTTACTTTATTGACTCTTTCCATACATATTTTCTGTGCATGTACTTTGTGCCCAGCTGTTTGGCCCATTGTTCTCAGGCTTGAGTAGTGCTAAAATCTACCCCAGCATTCCTTTCACCAAAAGGTCTCCAGGCACTGAGGGGAGGTAAAAAGCCATGGTCAACGTATCCTGAAAAAGCATTAAAGGTGCAGACAGACACAGACTTGGGATGCCTTCACGTAGGATTTCTCTACCATGCTGCAAATGTAATACATATTCAGTAGACAGCATGATTTGAGTTTTGAATTTGGATCTTTTCCTGGGCTGGCGAGATGCAGGTCCTATCTTCTCTCACGATGCTGGAGATCAATCAGGGGTATTTCTCTCCCTCCCTCCCTCCCTCTCTCTCTTTCTCTGTCTCTCTGTCTGTCTCAGGCTGGCTCCCAGTTCACTACAGAACTGAGGCTAGCCTTTTACTTCTGATTTCACTCTGAGTGCTGGGATTATAGATGACATGTGCCACTACACACCCTGTTTATGTGGTTCCAGGGATCAAACCTGGGCTTCATGCAAGCTGGGCAAACACTCTGCCAACTGGACTATTGCCCTATCCCTGCGCCATGGGACTTAATTTCAGTTTACAAAGGGTCTTAAAATGAGTCCATGTGTAGGTCCAGGAGATCTGTAAGGGTCCTCATCTACAGCACAATCCTGCGCTGCACACATCCTCTGCTGTGAGTCAGCTATGAACCTTTCACATATGCTAACCCATTTGATTGTCAAAACACACTGTGGTGTACAAGAAATAATTACACCCATGTAGTGAAAGAAGAGGCCCTATGGGGAGGTCAAGTAAGTGTCCTAGGGCCTGTGACACAGCTGGAGCAGCCTGCCTTGGGACCTCTGCAGGAGCTGAAACCACCTATGCTGGCGAGCAGAGAAGGAATCCTCCATTCTGCAACCCATGATGCCTTGGTTAGCAAAACCCCAGTGGGGAAGAGAGAGGGGGAAGCTGCCTCTTCCAAAGGGACCTGCACACAGGAAGTGGTCTGACTTGGGAGTGGTTCGCATCTATCCTCTCTTGGAAATGAATATGAGTGTCTGATCCCAGTGCTACTGTGGGGACAGAGCCTGCACTAGATGAGTCACTGTGGGGTATTATCCTGGTGCCACCACTTCTGAGTAGAGGTAAAGGAAGTCCTATGGTTCAGTCTCAGGCATGTGACACCCAACAGGGAAGACTCTGTGTGTGTGTGTGCGCGTGCGCGCGCGTTCAGGTCTGGGAGGGATGCTGAAGTGTGTATGTGTGGGGAGGGTCCAGGGTGTAGCAAGGAGGTGGGAGCAGATTGCAGGGCTAATTAGAGGGCAGAGGTGGTCAAGGTCAGCTTTGATGTGGGGGTAAAGAATGGGAAGGGCCTGAGATGTTCTGGGATCCCTGACCGAGGTCGTGCCTGTTGGCACATGGAGCAGAGGCTTGGAAGGTTGGAGATGGGGACCATTCCGGGTGGTGAGTTGGGTAGGTGAGGGGGGGGGGCTCTGAAATACTCAGATAGGGATGTCTAGGAGAGCTGCATTTACCGGCTCCAATAGTCCTGCCTGGGGTCACAAACATACAGAGTCTGCCATCCCCTGGGAAAGGCCAGATTGCCAAAGTAGGGGAAAACCCCAGGAATCAGACCTGAGACTTAGGGGACAGTGTGAGAAATGTATCATCTCCTCCCACCCCACCCCAAGACCTGTCTGGAGCCACATTTACAAAAATACCAGGGCACAGGAGTGCCAAAGAAAAGAAGCAAAGGTGTTAAGTCCGGAGAGATGGCTCGGTGGGTAAAGTGCTTACCGTGCAAGCAAGAGGACCTGAGTGGCAGCCCTGGCACCTAGGGCTTGGCAGTGTGTGAGCCAGAGCTGGGGAAGCAGTGACTAGAAGATGCTGGCCCACCAGTCCCGCTCTGGGGTCAGTGAGAGACCATGCCTCAAAAAAGCAAGTGGGAAAGTGATTGAAGAAGAGAAGACATTCAGCATCAATCTCCGGCCTCCACACACATGCACACACACACAAATACATATACATACCACATAGGAGTGTAACACGTGTACACATACGCACAGGAAGAGAGGGAGGGAGAGAGAGAGGAGGGGAGGGAGAGAGGGGGGAAGGAGGAAGGGAGGGAGGGAGAGAGAGGGGGGGAGGAGGAAGGGGAGAGGGAGAGAGAGAGAGAGAGATCCTTATTTCTATCAAAGGAGGAGGAACACTCTATTTTACCAGGAACAAAGATGGCCGGCTGCTCTGTGAGACCCACTTCAAATGTCCTGGAGGCCTTATGAGGTCCTGGGGCTTTTACTGAGGAAACTTTGCTTGAAGCTTGGAGAAGGGAGGGCAATCTGTGTTCAGGGAGGATCTTCGTGCGAACCATGGGCCTGGGACTGGGGGAAGGGCTTTAAGACATCACCTAGAGAAGAAGTGGGCATGGAGGTGGGCATGGAGGTGGCCCCAGGAGCCCTCAGTGGCCTCAGCCACCTGTGATTCTTATCTTTGCAGCCTTCTCGCTATCAGGGGTCTGGTCCTAAAGCTTCATCCTCAGGACTGTGGCCAGCCCCACATGGAAGCTTCAGGTTTTTTAAAAGTCATCCTTTTTTTTATCAGGAACAGCGTATGATCAGGGTTGACTAGGGGTAAGAGGTTTGACCTAGAAGAAGCAAAGTCCTAAGGACAAAGATGGGGGGTATGGCTTATTAAGGCCTAGGCCTGGGCCATGGGCTGAGTGCCACAGATTGTAAGAAATGATGAAGTGACCAGAACGACTTAGAAAAAAGTTTTTGTACACAAAAGCCCACAGTGAGGCACAATAGACCTTTTATATTTTATATATGGGTTGATTTGAATTCTACTCGATCTACAACTGTTATAATGTAGGAGAATATAAACGCAAAGTCACATTGGGAAACATCTTCACCAAGGAGGGGGTACCTGGAACTGTGTGGCATTTTTATTTGGAAAGGAAGGCAGATGAAGCACAGGTGTTGGTTCATGGACTCCCGACATCCACTCTGTCCCAGGCTTCTCCCAGGAGGCCCCATCCCTGCCTGCCAGCAATTGGTTGATGCAGCTTCAAACCTCTGGTCAGCTGGCTTTCTAGGAGGGTGATGAGACACCTGTGTCGTGGCTGTTTTCCTAGCCATCCAGGACAAAGGTGATTCCCAAGTGGCAGGGCCCTGGATGTCATGGCTGAGCTGCCAGCCCCACAGACGTTTTGCAGGGCACATATTATATTTCCCCAGGGTGTGTATGGTCTGGGTTATCTTGTAGTTGGAAGCATTTTAAGGACCCAGAAGCCTTTCAGGAACAGAGTGCTAGACCTGACAGCCCCATCCCCCACCCCTGGCCCCTACGAGAGGTCAGACACAGGTGAGCTTAGAGGTAGAGACCCTGTCCCAAGTGAGCCCAGATGTCACTGCCTGCCAGACTCAGGTGTCCCTTTTAAGGTTCTTCCCTGCTCTCTCTGCTAGGTTGAGCATATGTAGAAATGCAGTCACAAGTGAGTGATGGGCTGTATCCTTCCCTGGATCCTTACTGCTTATTATTGCTTAGACTGAGACTTGTTGACTGAGCCTAGATCCCTATGCATTCATATTTCAGGCCCTTTCAGTTATCGGCAGCACTGATCCCAGTGACCAAGGGACACCTTTGTGTGGAGAATAACAAAAAGAAAATGCTGTGTTAATGCCACCACCCACGTTCCTTCCCTTGCCTGACATAGCTCCCTGTCAGGGTGTGCATGTGGGGGTGGCTTGGGAGGCAGCAATAATGACACTCCCAGAAGGCTACCACTTTCTGTTCAATCAGCATTCCCCTGACATATTGCTTACCAAAGCCACTCCTGGCCAGAACTCTACTAGTGCATCTGACGGGGCCACCGCACCTGCTGTTTGCCAACAATGGAGTTGGATGGAGCTGCTGTCTCCAGAGGCCCCACGACAAGGTCACTAACTCCTCTCACTTGAGATGCTCTGTTCCTGGGTCCCAGTGGGACAGAAGAGTCTGAGTCCTTTCCCACACCCCCTGGAACTTGCTGTTTGGGAAGGAGGGTTGTGAAACATCACTGCCCCCATCCACTTGGAAAACCCTGCCAATGAAGGCGACCTTGAAATAGGAGCAGAATGCCTTCTGGGGAGCTGCTTCTGTTAGACATCTGTGCACAGGGATGGCTCTCAGATGGCTCCTGTATCTAAGGACGTTTGTCCTGGCATCTGTGATCAGGAAATCCAGGGCATGGCAGAGAGATGGGACCCTTCTCTGCTGAATAACCTGAACATCCTTTCCATTGAGGGCTGAGGACAGTCTCCCCCCTCTCCTCCTTCTTCTTCTCCTAAAAATATTTTATTTTTATTGTATTGTATTTTTGCTTTCTTGTATGTTTGTCTATGCATCATGTGCATGCAGTGTCCATAAAGGCCAGAAGAGGGCGTTGGATCCCCTGCTCCAACTGAAGTTGCAGACGGTTGTAAACCATCATGTGGGTTCTGGGAACTGAACCTGGATCTTTTGGAAGAGCTACAAATGCTCTTAAGTGGATAGCCATCTCTCCAACCCCTGCATTCTCCTTTCTCAATGTTTCTCAAGGTGAATGGTCAGGAAGGATCCCTATCTCTTTCTGTACTTTGAATCATTTAGATTTTAAAGGGTTAGGTTTGGAGGACTGGATCCTCTTCCCATCCCGCTCCACACCAGGATGTTCTAGGTCACCATGCCACTCCACTGCCTTCAGGAACCAGGCTACTTACAACCACAAGCAATGAGCAGGTCGGGGAAAGGACAGGGTGGGTGGGGACTGGAACAAGTGAGAGAGGGAAGCCAGAAGTCAGCTCTTCCAAGTTCAAATGAAAACAATGGCCCACAACCATGCAATGGCTGAATCTGCCCTGCTGGCTTTTAGTTTTTGGCTTTGGTGTTGAGAATGAAAGAATAAAGAGACCCAAGGGACTAGAAGCATTGGGGATTTTGTTTCCTGTATCCTATCACTTAGCTAATAAATCAATTAATTTAGTTATAGACAGGGTCGCTAGCTCAGGATGGTCTCAAACATGCAGCTATTGATCTTCCTGCCTCAACCTCTGAAGTGCTGAGGATGGTAGACCAGCACTCTGCTAACTCCACTGTGCACGCACACACGCACACACACACACACACACACACACACACATACACACAGAGGATAAGCAGTCAGTTGGTTTGTGTCAATAACCCTTGTTCTCCATCAAAGGGTTTAAAATTGAAGTTTGCATGCCTGATGCCTGATTCACCCATAGCATCTTGCAGGGTTTCACTCTGAGGGCTCTAGATGGGTTGAGCGAATGAAGGATTTCCTCTGCCTCTGTTTAGGAGTCTGTCTCAACATCTGCTTCTCAGCGTCAGCCTCCCCTTTAGGTAGGCAGCCATTTTATTTATCTGGGGGACAGTGATGTTTGATTTGCGGTGAAATGGAGAGATGTAGTATTCTCCTGCGTGGAGGTGTTTTAAGGTGTCCTTCAATTTTTAATGTAAAATATGAAACAATACATAAGGAAACAACGGTAGAAAGTGGTAGGTGGTAGAAAAAAATAAAGCTGATACTGACCACCCCATGTGGTCCGGAGATGAGGGGGAGGGGATGAGACCCCTGCAGTAGGTGAAGCTCCTGGATGAGTTTCCTTTACCTTGTCTGGGAACTCACAGGAACAGGCAGTCTCCAGCAAGACAGCTAGCCTAGCCCAATCCCGGACTGCCTAGCAAACCCCGGCCTGCCTGGTCCCCTCATCTTCCAGATTCAACCCATGCTGCTTGTCACTCAGTCTTCTAGGGTATCCCACTCTAGAATCACCCCTTTCTGTCACCCTGGGATTCCAGCTCCAAGTTTGGAATAAGCTGGGTCATCAGAGGTCACAAGAATCATGACTTTGCTGTACATGTGTGAGGAGGGGACCTTCAGCAAATTGACAGATAAAAGATTAAAGTCCGTTTAATCACTGTGGCTAAGCAGGAATGTGGACCCAAACGCAGCCAGACCTCCCAATTCCTTTAGAAAAGTTAGAAACATAATTCTAAAAACTGAAATGTCACAGTTTAATCTTTCTTTCTATCCCATTTTCTTTTGAGGTTTGTCTGTTTTAAGACATCTCACTCTGTAGACCAGGCTGGCCTCAAAGTCATGGCAATCCTCCTGTCTCAACCTTCCTAGTGCTGGAAGTATACACATAAGCTGCAAAAACCAATAATCTCATCATTTTTCAGTGCTGACAACAAGAAATCTACTATATCTGAAGGCTAGTCCAGCCTCAGATGTCCTCAGGAGACAAGGAATCTTCCTAGTGGACACGGTTCTACTAGATGGACAAGAATGACGGACAAAACCAAGGATATAAAGTCATGGTTAGAGTCCTTGTACAAATCATGTATTTTCCCATAAAACTGGGCATTCCTGTTCCTAGGGTCTTCTGCCCAAGGCCGTGCCACCTAGGCCTGGAGCAGGATGAGTGGAAGATCCAAGGGACAGGTGTCCACTCTGGGAGAGTAAAGCAAAAAATGGATGTAATGTTGAATAGACGCTCCAATAGAAGGGGGCCGGAGGAAGTCCAGGAACAACAGGTTTGGCAGGACAATGACTCCAGGAAATGCTGGGATCAGGACCCTGCTGGATAGTGTTGATTCATGTTGGCATCTAGAACTCACAGCAAACTGGCAGGGATGTTTGTCCCTTGCATGCTCGCTTGGAGAGGCAGAAGTGTCCAGGACCGTTTCTGGTGGGGACAAGGGCAGACCATGGCAGGAGGCCCACTGAGCCAGGTGAGGGCAGGAACTAAGTTGTGTTCTAAGAAAGGAACCAAGTTTGGCAGGAAAAGACTGCGCCAGAGGTAGCAATGGAGAGAGTGGAGGGGCCCTGAGGGACCCAGAGGGAGAGAGAAAGAGAGGAGTTGGGGGCTGGAGGAACCTTGTCTTTTAGTGAGGGCAAAAGTTGATCTTTGAGGTAGCCTGGGGTGTGCTCCCTAGGGTAAGTACCTATCTGTCTCCGGGGCCTCCATCTGGGCTAGGGACCGGGCTCAGTGTCCTCCCAGACCTTCTTTCCATTCCTGTGTTTCATTCAGCTACAAAGCACAGAAAGAGGGTGAAGCGGCCCCGGAGTCCCAAGGTAGCATGCTGGGTGGGACCCGTACTCCAAAGGGCTCTCCGGGTGGGGTGCCACTCCTTCGAGGTGACTCGGGACGAGCAGAGGGCTTGCCTTGGCCGGCCTCCAGTCTTTTTTTTTGCCGTCGCCTCGGGTGTCTCTACCTCGCGGCGAGTCGCGAAGCAAGGAGGGGAGCGGGCGGCGGCCGCGCCAAGAAGCGCCAGGTCACGGCAGGCTGAGGCGCCCGCCGTCCCCGCCCTCCCCCTCGCTCGCCTTCGCCTCCTCCTCCCGCCTCCCTCGCCCGCTAGCTAGCTCGCTCCTTCGCTCTCCCCGCCTTCCCTCCACGCTCCCCGCCCTCTCCTGCGCCTCGCCTCCTCCGCCCCGCGCCCTGCGGTGCTGCAGCTGCGGGCGGCTCCAGCTGCCCCCAGATGTGGGCTGGGCAGAGCGCGGGGAACTTTCGCGCCGGCTGCGAGTGCGGGGCACCGGCTGCGGTCGGGCTGCCATGGATCCGCCGGCGGGAGCCGCTCGCCGCCTGCTCTGCCCCGCTCTGCTGCTGCTGCTGCTGCCGCCGCCGCCGCTCCTGCTGCTGCCGCCGCCACCCGCGAGCGCCTGGCTCGCCGCCGCTACCGAGCCCCCAGGTAGGTGCCAGTCGCGCCCCCACGCCCCACGTCCCTCTGGCCACCCGATCCAGCCCCGCGCGCCCAGCCGCCCCCTCCTCAAGCATCGTCCGAGGCGACTTGGGCAAACTCTGCGCGCCGCGCCCGGGGCCAAGTTGGCCAACTTCGGGGCCCGGGCAGTCGCGCAGGGGGCGCACCCCTGGTGCCTTGGGATGCAGGGAGCCTCGGAGCGCTCGCCGCTCTCGGGATGCATTGTGTGGTGCTGTGGGGATGGGAAAACCCCGCAGCGGAGAGCGCAGAACCAGCACCAGTGGGTCCGGGGGAGCCAGGGCGAGGCGGCGCCCGGGGACGCTCGGGAGGAGCCGGTGTGGAGCGCGCCGCCTGCGGGCCCTGAGCATTGCTTGGGGTGCCCCGGAGGGGTTCCCCGGAGATCGGTGGGACCCCGCTCCGCCCCTTCTGGGGCTTAGGCTCTCGGGGAGAAGGGGCTGGCAATGGGCTGACCGGGAGCTGGACCGAGGACAGGCCGCCCGTGCGAGGGCGAGTCGAGTCTTGGTTGCTCCGGAGGCCAACGGTTAGGACACTTGGGTAGCGGGGACCGCTGAAGGATCGAGGTGCATGAGCAGGGGATCAACGTGGAATGATTCCTGAGGAGCCCTATGTCCTGCCAAGGACGGTATAATTAAGGAGCGAGGGCACTCTGTTGGGGTCGCCCTTTAGGGTAACTGCGAGGTGCCCGTGGAGCCTCAACTGGGAATCCGACTGGGGCAGCTCTTTAACTGGCATAGTCCTCTAAGGGGGACGACCCGCAGGCGACGTGGTTCCGGAGTGGTGGTCCTGTCAACGCCCCTTCTTGGAGGTTTCCTGGTGGAATGTCCCTTCTTTGCAACTGAGGCAAGGGCTGGGTCGCCGGTCTCCGCGACCAGGCTCTGAGGCTCCGAGGTCCACCCCCCACCCCAGTCTAACGCCCCTTTCCCTTTGCAGGCGGGCCCCCAGGGCACGGAGCCGAGCGCATCCTGGCGGTGCCGGTGCGCACTGACGCCCAGGGCCGCTTGGTGTCCCACGTGGTGTCTTCGGAGACGGCTGGGGCGGGGGTACGAGCCCGCAGAGCCGCCCCGGTCCAAACCTCGGGCTTGCCCGGAGGCGACGTGCAGGACCCTGGAGGCCGCCTCTTCTACAACCTCACGGTCTTCGGCCGAGACCTGCACCTGCGGCTGCGGCCCAACGCTCGCCTCGTGGCTCCGGGGGCCACCATGGAGTGGCAGGGTGAGACAGGTGACACCCGGGTGGAGCCCCTGCTTGGGACCTGTCTTTACGTTGGAGACGTGGCCGGCTTAGCTAAAGCCTCCTCAGTGGCTCTCAGTAACTGTGATGGGCTGGTGAGTACTCTCTACTAGTGCTCCCTTCTGTTCTGTCCCTTGTCTGGGCTCTGGAAATCCATTGCTAGAAAGTCCCCTGAGAGGGCGACATAGCACGAGCTGAGGACCATCTTCTCCTCCCCAGTGCTTAGGAAGACAGGCGCCTTGCTGCAGGGGTTGGCGGGAAGGCAAGATATTTTGATTGGTCAGAGGGGGTGGTTTATGTGAACCCAACCTCCAGCCCCAGTGCCAATCTGCACCTGTCTGCTTCTTGACATATAAGCATAAGTTGCCGTTTGGCTCTTAGTGTGTGTGTGTTTTGGAATGTATGCATGCTTCTTTCTGGGTACATACCCGTGTGAACATGTGAATGTGTTTTGTCACTCGAGCACAGAGGTATCTGTGGGCTTCACAAATGTGTGCCAGAGTGACTTTTGAGCACGTGTGTTGCTGAGCTTGTGGTGGGCATGGATGCTGGCAGTTTCCTTGCTTCTGTGTATGCACATGACAGCCTGGGGGAGCAGGTGGTGATGCGGAAATGCCCAGTTAGCCCTCTCTCCCTCGGCTGACCAGGCATCAGTGATTTTTATGCCATAGCTTCCTGTTGAAGTATTGTTGGCTATTTGAAGTCAGCTTTCTCCCTCTGATTTGAGCCACGGGGAGCATGTGGCAATGAAGGTCCTAGTGCCCGTGGGCTGTTTGACTTTGGGGGGCAGCGCCTGATGGACAGATAATGGTCCCTTTTGGGGCTATCTGGGGCATCCAGTGTGACCAGAGCGCTGGGAAGCTCACCTGCCACTGGGTGTCCCCCGGGACCATGGTTGCCACACGGGGATTCTTGGAGGAAGCTTGGATCAATGCTCAGGGCAGAGACTGACATCGATGGTACTGTCCTGCCACCCAGGGGCCTGGCACAGCAGAACCTGTGGCAGTTTTCTATTTTGGATTGAATGTACAGTGGTCAGGCTGGCTGTGCTGGCCAGACATCTGAAGCCGCCCACCATGGGTTCTGTTCTAATTGCTGTTCAGGGTACTCCAGCTCTGGGCAAGTGGCCATGCTTCCAGCCCTGCCAGCCCTGAGCAATGCCCGTCCTCAGGGAGCCCAGGTTGGCCCTGCCGTCTGCAGAGCCGGCAATTACACCCCAGCTCTACAACCACTGGAGTTCTTTTTATGGACACACAGGAAACATCACTTGTTGCTTCAGAGAAATCACTGCCTTTGGTCGGATTTACTTAGAGCCCGAACACATCGCAAGGGACGCTTACGTGTCCTTGGAGGAGTCAGGTTAATTTAGGGCAACTTTTTTTCTATTCTCTGTTGTACAACTAGTCCCAGCCCTGCAGGCAAATCACCTTTTAAGGATGCTAGTGAGTTTCCTAAACGTGAAAGGAGACCATTGCTGGGGACTTGGGACAAGGTGGTGGGGTTGGCAGGGATCCCCTCTGTGCTAACTAGAACACTGGGCGGTGACGCTGCATCATTCATTTATCTTCCCAATTCATTTGTTCAGGGAACACCTTTGACCCTGTCTATCCTTTTGGCCAGTCAGAGATGGGGCAGGTCCCACGCCTGTGTGGGCGGAAGGGCACTCGGGTGCTGTTTGATGGGGTCTCAGAAGGCTGGAGAAAGTGCAGCTTGGCAAATAGGTGGAGAGATGTAATTTTGAAGGTTCCGGGTGAACTGATCTGGGAAGGACAAGCATGCTGAGAGGTTACAGGAATGGGACATCCACCGGCAGAGGTTGTCGCTGAAGCCTGAGTCAATAACAACCTTGACATAGTGGGCCAGCGTTGTTAGGTTTCCTTTTCTTTCTTTCCTCTTTTTTGTCTTCCTTCCTTTCCTGTCTTCTTTATTCTCCTCTCTCTTCCTCTTTCCCTTCTTTTCCTGTACATACCTACACTGGATTTTCTACCAAATAATTCCTTAACCCTTTAAGGTCCCCTGAGCTTCTGTGATGGGCTCACTCACTAAGGACCTGGGCTTTCCCACCTAGTGTCTCTAGTTGTCACAGTGACTCTAGAGAGGAGACAGCCTGGTACCTGGCTTACATATGACACACTGAGGTGTTAAGGGGTTGAGTAACTTGTCCTAGCTACACAGCCAGTGATGGTGAGGGTCTAGCCTAGGAACTGTCTGGCCTCTTTTGCCTCAGTGCTCCCAATTCTGAGGGTGGGGGCATGAAACTACTGAGATGTCATAAAAGGGACAAGTTATGCCCTGCCAAGCTTCAATGGGCTGTAAGTGGATATATTAATTCATCCGGCCCACGCCCTTCTCCATGAGGCTCCATCACTCTTCCTCGATAACTACCTAGATACATAAATCAGGTGAGTCAGGCTGAAGTCTTACTAAATACAGATTCTACTTCAACGCACCCAGGGCGGCTCCAAGGAGTCTGCATTTATGGTAAGCTCCCTGGACCGTGCCGTTTGCCTTTGAACCATTTGAGAAATCAGGATTTGGAGTCCCATTTCTCCATGAATGTTCTGCAGGGCTGTGCCTTGAGTTGTTCTGAACAAGTGGGGTTTAGAGGAGAAGTCATATTGGGAAACGTTGCAGATTCACCCCAGCGGAGAGAGGAGAGAGAGGGAGGAAGAGAGAGAGGGAGGAAGAGAGAGAAAGAGAAAGAATCTGCAAAGTTCTATAGTAAAGGAGTCTCACCAGCTCTGTTTCATCCAACATGCTAGAAGATGCAGCCTGGAACCCCCTTTTCTTTGGAGAATGCAATTGGCACCCAAGCATGTGTGTGCAGAAACCGTGCTGTAGACAGAAAGTGCTGGTGACATGAGGGCAAGTGGGCCCTGTCGCTGCTGTCCTGAAGTACATATTTGTGTATCTGCTTGCTAAAGACACATGGGCATGCTTTTCCGCTTCAGGGAGGAAGGCAGCAGTAACTGATGACTGTGGACATTGCTCTCCTAATCTGGTTAGAACAGGGGACTCTAATTGAATCCACTGCATCTATTAGCCTCTTAGTTACAAGTGACAGAATTCAAGTCAGTTTAAACAGAAAGGGGAACTTATTAGCTCACATGGTGACCAATCTTCAGGTGTAGCTCCTAAGGACCTCTGCTCCCTTGTCCCTTTGCTTTCTGTGGGCTGGGTTTGTTGTCAATTGGAGTGCCCCTGTTGTGAATCAAGGGTCTCCACCAGCACTGGGCTATTTCCTTTTGTGAATGAACTCTGGCTGGTCTCAGGTAGGATGATCTTGATGGAGCTGGGATATGGGGTTTGCAGATTCCCATAGAACTGAGAACAAGCAGTACCATTCCCTGAAGCCACTTGAGATTGTTCTGGCCAGAAATGAGGACCCTGGGCCAGCCAAGAGTCAGATTCTACTGGAGTTTGGTAAAGACACAGATGTGCCCTGTGAAGACTCGTGTCATGAGATGTGCCACGCACTTACCTGCAGATACACTGAGAGCCTCTTTGCTCGTCACTGGCTAGAAGCAGTTCATCATTAGTTACTGGGGTGTGGAGGGGGGTTGTTGGTGGTAAAATGTTGCTTTTCACAGTGAACGAGGGGAAAAAACTCCTGGGGAATATATATCACATTGCTACGGAAGAATTTTCTACTATTTCTTGGATTACATAGTAGGCAAGCTAATTCACACCAGTTTTACATACTCAATAGAAAAAGAAGCCTGAAGATATGAAAAGTAATGATGATGAATGACAGTTTGCAATCCTACTATGTGCAAGGCTACCTGCGAAGCATCTGCTATCACTGCATATGTAGTATGTCCCATTATCTCCTGTCTACAGATGAACAAACCAAGCCTCCAAAAGTTGAGAGAGAGAGAGACTCTGGTTGAGATCTTGGAAGCCAGTATCAAAACCTGCATCTGTCTGATCCCAGGTCACCCTTACTCCATTTTATTTTTCTTTATGATTGCATGCTAACAAAATAATAATTAATCACAGCAATAACTGAACTGCATTTAAAAAACATTTCTAATCCTTCCTATTTTATTTCTCGGAGGACCTCTGAGTCAGCAGCATTGCCCATTGTCTGTTTGAGAGGGCAGAGGGACAAGCTGACTGTCTGGGGGTCTGCTCTGAGCACCTCCTGGGTGGGTGTCTTGACTCCTCACTAATGAGTGAGCACAGTGGGGTCTCTGGAAGGATAGAAACGACTCTTCCTATATCTCTGTCCATTCAGGAAGCCCTGGGGGACTTCTGCAGCCTGATATAGGCAGGACCACTGATAACATTCTGCTGGCTGGGCTAGGGGAAGGCTCTGACCTCCAGAGCCTTCTAGACTAGTCTGGCTTAGTTCTGGGCCTTGAAGAAGGAGGTGTCTAGCCTTTCCTAGGAGCTCATTAGGTCTTGTGACAACAAGAAAGTATTTTTTGGAGGGGTGTGACCATCTTTTCTTGGGGTTTCCTGTTGGGCTACTATCCTGACCAGACCTTTGAGATTCCTAAAAGGCACAAAGAAAAGTGACGCTGCCCCAAGGACTTGGCACCTTCAAGGTTACATGCTGGGCTCTGTCAACTCAAATGCTAGGGTGGGGGCACTTCTAGCTCCGTGAGCTGGGGTCAAGGACTGCTCCTCATGGGGGGGGCTGTCCTCTTTCTTTCCACCCTGTCCTGGCACTGCCTAGACAATAGTGAGCCCAAAGAGGTCCAAAGAGGCACCCTAGTTTCTGGAATCCTCAGATCACAACAGAGGCTCCTGTTTGGCTCCTTCTGTGAGTGATCTACCTCACTAGATCACCTAGGGTGACTTCTGCCTCTTCCCTAGCCTGTTGCCTTGCCTAAGACTTATTGAGCTTAAATGAAGGAAACCCAGCTTACATTGGACAGAATGAACAAGAGATCTTAAGTGTCTAGTTATCTGAAGGCTCTGAGGAGTATTGGCTTCAGGCTTGGCTGGATCCAGGGCCTCCAGTTGTTCAGTTTCTCAGCTCCTCTACTATCGGTGTTTATTTTAGAAGACTCCTCCATCATGAGGACTCCATCAGCAGCTCCAGGTTCATCTTTCAACCAACCACTGTGATGTGGGACTGGCATGTGTCTCCTGATGTGGTAGAGGGTGATGAGATGGAAGTCTCTATAAGACTTAGGAGCTGTACTGCCCGTGAAGGCAGCTTTCCCTTCTCTTCTCCACACCTCCCACCGGGGCAGGAATCATAAGATTGTTCGAGACTTCCAAATCTCATCCCAGTCCGTTATGGCAGGCCAATGCTCCACAGCTGATTGCAAGCTGCCCTTCTTCATCCAGCATTCCTTCCTCCACCCAGCAGCCAGAGCAGTGTTTACAAACCACACATCAAACTTTGCCATTCGTTTGCTTCGTGTTGCTCTCAAAACAAAGCAAAACAAACAAACAAACAAAAAAACCAAAGCAGTCCTAACCCACTGGCCTGATGGTCAAGGCCCCTCCCCCCTAGACTTGGCCTGAGTGAATTCTGGCCACATCCGGCACTGTGTTGCCATTCTGGGCTCATTGCTCCTCCATCACTGGGTACTTAGGACCTTTGCACAGGCTGGACCCTCTCTGGGGCCATCCTCACAACCTCTTTATTTACTTCCTTTATTCTGCAGGCTTTAGCTGAATGGCCCTTTGTCCTGGGAGCTGCCCTGGACACACACATGTCACATTTGGCACTTCTTGGCCTCTTGAAGTATGAGTGTTCCTGGCTGTGTCTACAGAGTTCAGTTCTAGACTGAGTGAGGTCATCTGGGAGCTGGGAAATGACATGTCCAGGAAGTGGGATCTGGAAGCCCCAGGCAGGAAAAGGCGTGAAACTTTCCCCAGAGACCCTGAGCCCCAAGTGCTCCCACTTACCTGGTGTCTACCTTCAGGAGTTGAGCCTCTGAATGCTGGGAGCTCATGGGAAAGCATTTGTGTACGTGCGTAGTTTTGAATGGCTTTCTGGCCCTGCAAATCTGATTTTATACCTTCTGGTTTAAATCAAGTCAAACAAGGAAAGGAAGTACCTCCTAGGTGGCTATGGGGAACATACATGGGCTCAGGGAAGAACTCAGTTCTGCTGGCATCTCTCTGTTTGAGTTCTTTAAAGAGGGGCATAGTGGGACCAGCCTGACTCTTCATGAAAGCCACTGAGGCCAGTGTGAGCCTGAGCCTAGGGAGACTGGTCCCTCAGGCTGTCCTAGGTCATGCTCCTTGCTGAGCCCTGCCCACTACTCTTTGTTCAGGATTATTCCAGGTACTGGTGGCTGAAGGCCTCTGCTACCCATTCAGAAGGTACGTCCTGCCCACAGCCGTCCCCATCCCCTATGTCCTTAGCCACTGATGAGTGACGAAGAGTGGAAAAGGTTAGGTCTCCACTCAGGCCTGCTGTGAGTGGTACAAATGACACAACTGCCTGGGACTCATCTGTTTTGAGTCTTCCAGACATGCGAGGGCCTGGCCCAGCACTGAGGCTGATTCCGCTTCGTAGTGGCCTGAACCGTGGCATAGAGCACCTCACTCTGGTCTCTGAGAACCGCAGGGATGAGTATATGTGGGCTTCCTTCTGGAAACCTGGGTCTGTGTGGAAGGACAGGTGCACCCTTCCTTCTCCTTAGCTTCTTCTGTGGCAGGGAAGCCCTTGGGGGTCCCTGAGTATGCGGATGTATATGCACCTTGCCATAGACAGTGTGTATATAAGCCCTGGAGTACCTAGCCCTGGAGGCTATATGTGTCTATGTATGTATGTATGTATGTATGCATGTTTTGCATGTGGAGGCATGCACACACAGATATGTGCTTGCATGTAAGTCTTTGTGTGGATGTGTGTGTGTGCATGCTTGTACATTTAAGTGTATGTGCATATGGGCGCATGCGTGTATGTGCATGTGTGTTCTCTTAGCAGAGATTTCCTGCTGGAGTAGGTCCTCAGGTGGGGTGGAGGTACTGGGGAGAGGAAGCGCCTTGCATTTCAGCATTACCTTATACCAGCCCTCCTCCACTGGCAGATGCTGTGGAACAAGGAGGCCCAGGTAGGGACCTCTCACCCCGCTGCATATGTTTCATATTAAATGTCAGCTGTCCACTGATTCTGCCGTGCTGCCATTAATATGGAGAAGTTATTACTGAGCCTGGAGCCGGATCCTCGGGCTCATCCATGAATTTCAATTACATTGGCTTCAGGATGGGTGAGTGGGGCACACAGCTTTCACTTGCTGGCAAAGGAAACTCCAGCATCCAGGATCATGGGTGTTGTACTGCCAAGAGTCCAGGCAGGTTCTGCCTGCTCTGATCCCCATCCTAGGCAGTTTGCTAGCTAACCCAGAAGTGTATGGGCTTAGTGTATAGCTACAGGATCAGCAGTGCTCACTGAAACCGTGGAGACTTGTAGAGGCTACCACACTGTGAAATTTAGTTGATCATATTGCAACACGGGACTCCAATACCCACCTCTCTGGGTGTTGGAAGGTGGATACACTGCAGTCAAGTGGCCCTGGCACAAGGTTCAGGGGTTGTTGTTCATTTCTCTGAGTCTCACTATGTAGTGCTATCGGGACTAGAACATGCCGTGCGTGCTGTGCGTGTCAGGCGAGTCTCAAACTCGCTGTACCGCTCCTGCCTCTCGGGCACTGGGACGACTCGAGTCTGCCACTATACCCAGCTGCAATGTGGTGCCTTAGTCATGCTCTACCCGTGAGTTCTCGCAGTTCCTAGTGATGCAATTTGTGAATGGAGCAATTCTCCTGCCTTGAGCCTTTTGGCATGAGTCATGGTGAGCAAGTGTAGGCTGGCTGCATCCACTTCTGAGCATCTCTCTCTCAGAGAAAGTATAGGTGGTGCTGTGACCATCAATATTCACCTTGCCGATGACAGGGATATGTGCTATGCTGACACTGCATCTTTTGGCATGTATCCTTTTTGCCATCACAGCGTGTGACTTTCTGAAGGCATTGTGAGTGGCACAAGGTCTCAACACAGAAAAGTGTTAACCCGACAGGTACCCAGACAAAGGGGTGGTAATATCAAATCTAAGTTGGCCTGTGCTAAGCAGTGTTAGCCTCTATGGTGACCCACTGGTTTTGTCATGACTTTGGAGGTAGTACATGTGAAAAATGTGCCTTAAAGACGTGTCTTATGGTTCTACAAATGTGGTTTGACTTTGGTGATGATGAGGATGGTTGTAATGATGGTGGTGGTGGTAATAATGATAATGGTAATGGTGATGGTGGGGGTGATAGTGATGATGGTGGAGGTGAGATGAGGGGCGATAGTGATGGTGAAAATGATGGTAGTGATTGGGACAATGGTGATGGTGGTGATGGAGATATGGGGCTGGGGATGATGACGATAATGGTGGAAGCTACGGGGCTGACAGAGATGGAGCCTATGGAGCTGTTGGGGTTATGGGGTGATGATAACGATGGTAACCATGGGGATGGGTCTGACAGTGATAATGATATTGGTGGTAGTGATAGGGATTATAGTAGTGATGGGGATGGAGATGATGGGGTTGAATGGAAATGATGGTCATGATGGGCATTATGGTGATGATGGAGAAGCAATTAGTGATGCCAAAGCCCTGAGAACTGACACAAAGTTTTTGTATAGAGGACATGCAGGGCAGCAGCAGGGCCTAGACTGTTTCCACCAGAGGGGCCGTCTCTAAACAGCTCTATGAACAGGACATCTTTGAACTTGGGTACTTCTGTTTTGAAAGCAGATCACAGAGAAAACAGGTGTACTGATGTGCTATGCAAGTTTGTCTAGGCCTTGGCAGTAGCCAGCATGGCTGGCACAGAGCTTGTGGGGCAGAGTAAAAGGAGCTGGGAATGCCTGGCATTTGTGGATAGTCGTGTACCATTTGAGGGTAAGGATCTCTTCCAAGAATGGTATCATCAGGTGATTTTGTTGTGCAAATATCATATGCTAAGCTTGCTAAGACACCACGAGGCTGTATAATCCTATGGGACCACTATTGTGTATGTGGTCTGTCTAAACAAAACAGCATTGCATGGCATGTGACGCATATCGTGTGTGTATATGTTGGTGTGTGTGCATGTGAAGAGCAGAGATTGATGTGAGGTGTTTTCCTCAGTAGCTGTCTATCTTAATTTTGGAGACAGGGTCTTTCCCATAACCTGGAACTCGTCACTCCCTGATGCAGCTGCACTGGTTGCCCAGAGAGCCCCCTGGAGTTACTCGATTCCTCTTTCCCAATGCTGGGCTCACAGGTGTGTGCTACTTCACCTGGCTTTTTAAATTAGGGATCTAAACTTGGTCCTCATGCTTGTGTGGCAAGCACTTTACCAATGGCATCATCTTCCCAGACTTTTTGTATATTGTTTTTTTTTTAAATAAATTTTCACCACACACACCAGTTATAAACAAAACCTCTAGATAAGCAATATCACAGATGAAGTTCATTTTTTTCTGACCATCTGTTCTTGTAACAATACTAAGCGGTGCTCATTATTAGAGTTTCAAATATCTAAAGGTGTTAGTGCTTGAATGCTGCACTGTCTGGTACAGTAGCCATAGGCCACACGAGGTTTCTGAACATTTGAAATGTCATTGGTCTGCACTGAGAGGCATTCTTCATGTAAAATACAATACAGACTGGATTTCCAAGACTTAGCACTTCTTCTACCTCCCACAAAAGTCTCTCTCTCTCTCTCTCTCTCTCTCTCTCTCTCTCTCTCTCTGTGTGTGTGTGTGTGTGTGTGCATGCGTGTGTGTGTGTGGGTGTGTGCGTGTGTGTGTGTGGGTGTTGAGAGTTGAATCCAGAGCTTTGTGTGTGCCAAATAAATATTCTACCATTGAGTAATATCCCGTTCCTCATAGATAGACTTAAAGTATGGATGATTATTTCAGATAATAATCTTTGGATATACTAGATTAAACAAAATCAATTCCAGGAATTAATTTCATTTGTATATTTTCCTTTTCCTTTCGAAAATGTGGGGGCCTAGCCAAGGAAGCCCAGTCAGCAAAGTGATTGCCATGATGAGGATCTGTGTTTGAGAGACCAGGTAGAAAGCCAGGCTCCGAGAGACATGCTGTGCCCAGAGCCAGGAGGATCCTTGGGGCTTGCTTGATAGTCAGAATAACTAAATTGGTGCGCTCCAGGTTCGTTGGGAGACACTGTTTAAAAAAAAAAAGGGTGGGTGGGTGGGAGGGAAGCTATTGAAAATTGAAGATGATGCTTGACATTGGCTTCTGGCCTCTACATGCATGTTGGTCTACATGCATGACACATGTACACTGTCACACGCACACACACACATACACACACGCACATACACACGCAGCCATGAAGCCAGTTGTTTGGCGCTGTTCAGGAACATGTGGTTGGGTTCTTCGTCTTGGCTGGTCACATCTGTTTATTCTTTCCAGTGAATTTTAGAATTGTTTTGTCAGGTTGAACAATCCCTTGTGAATTTGATTGACATTAAATTAAACTTAAAAACTAATTAAAGGAGGAATTGACATAATCCATCATATTTGCTGGGAACAGTGTGTCCATCCTTCAGTTCATGGAATTCTGTCTCCATGTTGCTCAGTGAAGCATCATACATTTTTGCATGTAGTTCATCCAATTTTTTTAAAGTCAGGGTTATTTCAAGGATTTTTGTTTTCTTTCCACTCTTGTGAATTGAATTTTTCCCCTTGGTTGTTGCTTTTTATGTAATTATCTTTCATCAAGCGGCTTGATGCATCACTTCTAACTGATCTCTGTGGACTCCCTCAGGTTTGTAGGTACACAGTTATGCTGCCAGGAAACAGTGATTTCAGAATCTCATTTCCAGTCTGCACTGTCTAGAAACTTCAGTGATGTTAAGCAGTGGCTTGGCGCACCCTCCTATGTGCCTACTATTGGGAACGCCCCTGGCGGTTCTCTGCTTAATGTAATGCTTGCTTGAGGATTAAGATGGATTTCATGTGAAGGCAATATCCTCTGAATTCCAGTTTCCTAGATCCCATTTTTATCAGTAAAGGAGCAGAAATTGAGATAAAATGTCTTAACACACTGTTCCCCAAGTGAGTGATGTTGCAGTTATGAGTTGGGGGTGGCCGGTCTCAGCCTGGGGGTTTCTGCCAGTTCACAGTTGTCTATCCTGCTGGCCCAGAATTCCAACCTGGCCTCCATTTACAGTGGTCAAACCCACTCATAGGCAGCCTTTGTGGGGAGTTGGGGGTACTTTTCCAAGGCAGGCAAGGTATGCATCTCCCAGCCTTGTGGCTTTTGATAGGACAGGGCCATTGTCTTCTTGACTTGGCCGCTTCCTCCATGCCCAGTGGCATGTCTGTCCTCCTCTCTGAGGCAACCCCTCTCAGTCCTTCACACAGAAGCCTGCCCTAGTTCCAGCCTGCTTCTAGGCAGCGTATATAGCCTCTGCCCTCCCAGGCCATAGGTGCCTTTTATCTCTCGCAAGCTTCCAGAACAGATTCTCCCCCAACTCCCCTGCAAAGACAATTCTCTGGTGTTGGAAATCTGTGGACAGTCCTGCAGAGAATAAAATCGTTTTCCCACTGTGGGGTCTGCCTGTCTGTTTGTGACTGGTATGGAATTTGAGAGGTTTGAACAATACCACATCCAGGTTGCACACTGAGGTTCTGGGATCTGTATTTGTCATAAGCCACACGAGGGAGGCTTATGGATACCCATGGGCCCAAGAGAAGGCAATGGGTTAGAGGTCTGGAGAGAACCAGAGCGAGAACCCGACTTTCATTTCATTCTTGGGGCTTCCTGTTCTTAGTCTCAGGCATTTGAATACTTGGTTCCCATTTGGTGGTACTGTTTGGGCAAGTTTTGAAGGTGTGGCCTTGCTGGAGGAAGCATGTCATGGGAGGCAGGACTTGAGGTTCCAAAGCCTCTCACAATTCCCAGGGTACTCTCTGCTTTGTGTTTGTGGATCAAGATGTGAGCCCTCAGCTTCTTGCCCCGGCCACCATACCTCATTTCATCATCTTGAACTCTAACCCTCTGGAACTGTGAGCCCCAGTAAACTCGTCTCTAAGTTGTCTTGGTCATTGTGTGTGATCACAGCCACGGGAGAGTAAAGAACACACTGCCTCTTGTTCTCGAGTAGCAAAGGGGGAGAAGGCCAGCTGGCCTCGTTGAGAATGCCAACAGGCACATCCCGGGTGTGGATTGCCATTCAAGAAAATGACGGCCTAGAGAGGCACTGGGTGGAATCTCCCACCTGGAAATTCTGAGCTCTGCCAAGGGAGGCATCTTCAATGACATGGCTATCTCCAAGGTTGTGTGCAGTTGAGAGGGGCAAACAGGTAGGTGGACATCAGGTGGGGCAGTGACTGGTGTTTGGTTCTGGGCTAGTCATACCTAGGGCTCCTGGACATCGCTGGTACTGAGTACCGACCCTAGAATGTAGTCCTCCCCTCTGCCTGCCAGGGCCAGCCCTAGGAGACTCCCTCCCTTCTCTGCACGCAGGAGTGGGCACCTCCCACTAATCTGAACTTCACAGTTATGAGCAGACGTCTGGATCTCAAGGCAGCGTGGCTCTGTCCCGGGCTGTGCTTGTGAGAGAATGCGTGTGTATTTGTCCTTTATCCTGTTCCTGATTCAGAATTCTGTAATTTCCGGAGTGATAAGGGATGATGGAAACATCTTTTATTATAATTACTCTAGACCTGGTCTTAGTGCCCTGGCTTTTCATAGGACAGCTTCTAAGAGTCTTGGAACCAGCAAAGGGATAAGGCTGTCCTTTGTTTGCTAATGAGATGTCTGGTGACTGACCCCTCACATAGCTTCAGATGGGGGATCCGGTTGTGATAGTGTCCAGGACAGGATTGGAGGGTTGTTGCCCTTAGCTCCGCTACTCCGTACTATGAATTCCCTGTGGAGCTCGCTGAACTTTTGGGCTGTGGACATGTTGGGATGGTGGGGCACAGATGGAAGCATCTCCCCATTTCCAACAACAGCAGCCAGTTCTGTGATCCCACAGCCCCCACTAGCTTCTGAAGTCACCAGAGTCTGACTGGAGCCCCGTGAGTGGGTAAGCTCAGTCCTGACCGGAAGTTCATGACATCCAGATGGTTGACAGATCCATGAGGAGAGGGAGACAACCATTGTGTGTCAGAAGTGCTGTGAGTGAGCAAAAACAGATCTCGGAGGAGCCAGGGGCTGTGATAGAGGGATGGTGGTCCCAGGCCAGCCCCAGATGTGATAGAGGGACGGTGGTCCCAGGCCAGCCCCAGATGTGATAGAGGGACAGTGGTCCCAGGCCAGCCCCAGATGTAGTAGCACAAGCAAAGACATCCCCCTCCCTCTCCATCACTACCCCTCTTTGTGGATATGAGGGGAGGGGAGCTGGGTAATGCTGGTCCTAGCTCTCATCCTTCTTCCTTTCTTCTTCCCTTCTTTGTCTCTCTTCCTGGTTCCCCTCTCCCCTTTCTCTTATTCCTTCTGTTCTTCCCACTCTCCCCCAACTCATTTCCCCTTTCCTCCCTTCCCACACCTATCCCTCCCTGCTTTCTCTCCCTCTTTTTCTGTCTTCCTTCCCCCATCCCTCCTTCCCTAGATTCTTTCATCATCAGGATTGGGGATGAGACACCCTTTGCAGGTGGGAGCCTCCGTCACAAGCCGCTCACTCCTACTCCAGCCTGTACCTACACCTTCTTGTGTATACATCGCCATCTGGGAGCCCCCCCCCACCCTCCTATCTTGGGCCTCCAGTGCACATGGGTACTGCAAGAAGTCATCTCCATGTGCTGAAAGGAAGTCGGGTTGGGAAAAGAGGCGCGACCCACCCAGAGTCACAGAGCCTGGGCTCCTTCTTCCACAGCTGAAACTTGAAGCACAACTTTGTCCTCCTCGGTGGTGCACATCACCTCCACCACCCGCAGGAGCAGGGTTAATTGTTGTCCGGGTGCGGTGGCTGGTGTGCGCAACTTGACACAAACTCAGACGTATCTGGAGAGAGGGAATCTTAGTTGAAAAATGCTTCCGTAAGATTGGCCTGTAGGCAAATCTGTGGGGGCGTTTTCTTGATTGATGATTGATCTAGGAAGGCCTAGCTCACTGGAGCAGTGCCTTCCCTGGGCAGGTAGTCCTAGGGTGTATAAGAAAGCAAAGTGTGTAAACTAGGCAAGGAACAAGCTAGTGAGTAGCCCTCCTCCCTGGCTTCTGATTTTCCCTCAGATAGGGTGGTGTGGTTTGGGGGCATCATCTCACCTCTGGGAGCTGGAGACAGCAGGCCCTCAGGACTGGAGCCTTCATTTGGAAGAAACACCTGGCATCAAGGTCACCAGAGTTGTTGAGTTTTTTCTTTCTGAGAAGTGTTTATGAGAGCCCCAGCTTATAGTAGTTCCAGGCAGCTTCTGCTCTACTTGGGGGTTACATTAGACCCTGATTTGTGGCCTCTGAGCGCAGCCAAGGCTTGGCAGAGGTAGGCAGATCTTGCTCCTGAAAATACCCGGAGTTGGACTTTATCGATGGGCTCCTGGCCTCAAGGCCTTCCTTTAGATCTTTATCTGGGTTCCTGTGAGCCTGCAGAGGTTGCTGGGGCTGGGCTAGCCTGGGACTGTTGGCTCTGGATAGAGCATTTGGCTGATAGTGTGGGCTAGGAAGGCCTTGTTCTGATGATCCTGATGTTTACGTGAGACCAGTGGAGGCTGTCTTGTATCTTCCCTCTTCTGAAGCCGATGGACTCTCACTGGCTTGATTTGTGGATTTGTATTTAAGGCATTTCCCTTGTAGCTGCTGCTGTGTGTGGCCAGTTCCTCCGGCTTTTCCTATCTAGTTCCTCCATCGCCTTTGTGTGGGAGCTATCGGCCTTTCGCAGATCTGTTCCCTCCTCGCCTTGGTATGGGCAGTGACCAGACTTTCATTTATCCCTTCCCTCTGTTGTCTTGGTGTGGCAGCGAGTGACTGCCTCTCACACACCTAGTCCAGGCCTGCTCCTCTATGTTACCCTTTTTTTTCCTTCTTTTAAAAACTGTCCTGTTTCCTGTGTATGAGTCTCTGTGTGAGTACAGTGTCTGCAGAGGCCAAAGGAGGCAGATCTCCCTGGAGTTACAGGTTGTCATGTAACCCAACATGTGTCCTTAGCAAGAGTAGTATATGCTCTTAACTTCAGAGTCATCTCTCCAGAGTTCACCCCCTTTCTCTTCTTCCTTTTCGTCCTG
Source organism: Ondatra zibethicus (assembly GCA_004026605.1). NCBI lineage: Eukaryota > Metazoa > Chordata > Mammalia > Rodentia > Cricetidae > Ondatra > Ondatra zibethicus. The sequence continues at coordinate 65,884 of PVIU01002631.1, forward strand.
GATACAGCTCGCATAGCCCAGGCTGGCCTAGAACTCCCTATGTAGCTGAAGATAACCTTGAACTCTTGATCTTCCTGCCACTAACTTCCAAGAGCTGGGATTATAGGTGCTTACCACCATGCCTAAGCTTCCATTTAATTTTTTTAAGATATTTAACTCCTTTGATTTAAATGAAGTATGTTTCATGAACCATATTTGGGTTGGCCTTAGGATGTTACTTACTTTTTTTTTTTTTTCCTGATTTGCCAATTTTGCTATCTTGGCATCGCTCACTGACCAATGACTTGGGATGGCTACTTCACCACCTGTGAGGTTTGAGGGGGTGACTGGCTTGTTTATGGTCTCACTTTTCTTTCATACACTAGTTCTGGGCTTTTTAATCACCACTGCTTAAAGATGGGTTCAAACGCCTGAAAAGGCAAATATCACCATCGGGGCTGAGAAGTTGTTTTGGCTGTTTTCGCCTGGTCTCCAAATGGATTTTAAGGTCATTTTTCTCATGACCTTACAAATAAACTGAGTAGATCTTGAATGGGGGCACTAATGTACCGCTATGATTGTATGAGCATGCACCAGGGCCTCAGCAAACCTACTCAAACAAGCCGGTGATGTCTTCATGGTGTTTAATTGTCTAAGGGAAAATAGAACATTGAGTCAAATATCTGTCACTGCCTCCCAGAGGGTTTATGGGAAAGAGCTTTAGGATTTTATTGGCATTGAATAAGGATTTTTTCCATTGTGTTTTATAGCAGCTTATTATAGATATTTAAGAACACTTTGAATTTATAATTCACATGTGACCCTTTGCTCTGAACATATGGGGCCTGCTTGTTCCAGATTAATGACACTCTCTACTTAGACATCTTCATTGCCAATGAGCAGAGCTCAAAATGTCTGTTAGTACAGAGGATACATGCATGGTGGACCTGCCGCTAAACACTCTACAGGCACAACTGAGGTGATGAACTCCAAGACCCCCATAATTGCTGTTCTTATGATGAGGCTCCCCCCAAACCCACTTTGATTTTCATCCTCTGTACCCGGCGACTTTTCTCTTCCCCTTGTCTTTCAGTCAACGAGTTCTCTCTTATTATAAAGGCACAGACATGAAACAGAGAATCATAAAAAGGGTAAAAAATTTTTTCAAAATAAATCCCTTCCTTGGCTATTTCCCATGTTTGCATTCTGAGATCTACAAGTGATTGCATGTATTTCACTTCTGGGTATTTTCAGGAACTTCTCCGTGTTGTTTTCATTTGGGGGCTGGGGATTTTTTTTGAGGGGGTCTAAGTATGCAGCCATCTGTAAATCATAATATTTTGGTCTCTCCTTTTTCAATATTTATTCATTTCATGTCTTATTATGTTGGAGCATAAAAGGAACCGGCTGTCATTTTGCATGAGAACATCAGCCATGGTCTCGGAGCACCCTGCTCAACATGTAAGGGAATTAACGCCTGGGCCCCGTTTCCTCTCCTGTGAATTCTGCTGCCTGTGGACCTCAGTGGGCACATGCTTGCCCAGCATGGAGCTCTTGTGCTCACTGAGCCACTGGGGTTAACTTTTCATCCCTTCATCTGTTGTATCAGGAAGACCTACAGACACAGGTCGTGCCTGCACAGCCAGCGGTTTTGTGGGGGACACACAGCAGTGACTAATCTGGCTTTTAGGTCAGGCATCTCTGTTAGCCCCATGCGGCAGAGGAGCAGGGTGCCCGGCATGCTGCCTTTGACAGACACTGTCCCGAGTTTCCTGTGGGAATCGGGTTTGGTGAGGTGCTCTTAGGAAAGGCCTGATAAGCAGATGCAGGGGTGGGTCCTGAGAACTCGGGATGAATGTGGACCTACGAGCCCTGATGGAGTCCCTGCCTTGCTTCATACTGATAACGTAATTTCCTGAGCTCCCGAGTGTTCCTACCAGACAGGGCAGAGCTTGTGAATTGGAACTGATGGGCTCTGTGCTGTGTCCACCCACCGGTGAGTTTTGTTTGGCCACCTCAGTCTTTGACACTTTGCTTGTGAAGTTCTAGGTTTCTATTGTCTTGAGAATTTGGGAGATCTGCTAGGCTTGTGTTCCTGGAGCTGGAAGTGAGGAGAGATGGAGCCCTCCAGAAGGGCCCACAGTCTCCACTGCTCCTTATAATCATGCCACCCGCCTCTGCATTCATTCCCTGCCCAGTCCCTGGGTAAACCCCTGAGGTTTTTCTCTTACACTGAGATAGGCACCTTGGACTTTTTAGAACTGTGGTTTCTCAATACCTCCCTCCTTCCTGCCCAAGATTTGAATTTCTGGATTGTCAGCTCCTGTAAGCCTCCGTGCACTGATGTCAGCCTTGGGCCTGCTGCATTGCATATGCTTGATTCTGGCTCCTTCCCTTACGGGTGGACATGCCTATTTGTCATCTATGAAAGGTAAAAGTTGAGCACAAACCGCTGTGGTGGGTTATGATGAAAATTTGGTGAGGTAAGGCCCACAGCTAGCGCTCAGTAGCCAACAGCCTTTGTCACCGCAAGGTAACATTTTCCTCGCAGCGCTTGGCGAGGGAACAAAGTGTGAAACTGGCTGGAAGCATACAGAATGCAGCAAGGATATTAATCACTTGGAGGGCTTTAGGGGCGGGGCTTGGCTGAGTGTGGGCTGTGGAGGCAGGGCTGGGGGAGGGGCGCCAGTCAGGAGAGGATGCTGTCCCTGCCCCAGACCATAATCGGCCCGGGACTCATTGCCAGATGAGGCCATGACTCCTTTGAAATGGAATTCCTGGGTCAGAGTAAGGAGAACAGATGTTTACGGGAAGACGCCAAGGGCGGCTGACATCACCCAGGGCCCCCAGCACGCGGAAAGAGGCCGGGGTCCTCCGTTCCTCCCTGCCAAGGAGCATTCCCGGGGCAGATGCCAGGGCTGGGGGTGGACACGCACGCAGATGCAGGCCCTACACGCCATCTCCCCACCTGAACACAATTAGTCAAGATGTGGAAATGATTTCCATCTTGGGAGGAGCGAAGAGGGACTGGCCAACAGACTCCTCGGTGTGGATTGGTCCTTTGCAGGATTGCAGGAGTGGCCTTTGTGGCTGGGGAGCTGTCTGGAGTCCCTGGCCAGGGATGGAGATGACCGTGTCCCTCTCCCTCTCTTGGACACAGAACATCCTTTAATTTCTACTTCGGGGGTGGGTCGGAGGATGGCTTGCATCCGTCCTTTCTATTACATCTCCGCAGCTTGTCCCTCACTGAAAGCTGTTCGCAGGCCCAGATTCCTGTGACAGCAAGTGACAGAAAACTTCGTGCTGATTGGCTCAGGCCAAAGGCCTGTATCACTCTTCCTTCTCTGTGTGGGCTGCCTCAGCAGCTCACCTTGTGTCACCCGGCACCAGCCAGGCTGCTGGAGCAAAGAGGCTTGCCTTCTTCTTGAGGTTGCAGTTAGAGTCTAAGGCTGGTTCTCATTGGTTCAGTTTGGGTCTTGTGCCGGTGGTTTGAGAACATCACTGTGGCTGAGGAAGAAAGCAGAGCTTTGATTGGTCAGGTATGGTCACATGACAGCTCCAGGGCCCTTCTGGGAGCTGAGGCGGGAAGGCTCCTAGAACACTGAAGTGGCTGCTTGCGTGCGTGCGTGCGTGCGTGCGTGCGTGTGTGTGTGTGTGTGTGTGTATTTGTGTGTGTGTTTCTTTCCTCTTCCTCCCACTCTGGTGCTCAGGCGGAGCACATATAGTTGCTAGATGACTGGGCTACTATAGTATTTACTGCCTGTCCGTTAATTCATTTTTGTGTGTGTGCATGCTTGTGGAGGTCATACATGTGTCATTCTTCAAGCTCTGTCCACGTTTCTGGGGAGAGTGAGCAGAGTCTTTCTCTGGCCCAGAAGCTGGGAAAATCTCCAGTGGACTGTGAGCCCTCAGGGCCCGTGATCTCTGCCTTCCTGATGTTGAAATTGCAGTGCACCCTAACGTGTTTCACCTGGGCTTTGGGGAATTGAACCCAAGTCCTCACGTTTGCAAGGCAAGCGCTTTATCAATCAAGCCATCCTAGGCCTGTGTTTCCATGCAGCAGTGCATCAAATGCACCAGAAAGTGGCTGGCCTAGATCATCTAGGTTTGTAGAGGTGAAGTCTGAAGGATCCCCTAAAGATACATTTCTCGCAGTGTGTCCTGTCTCTGAGCACGCGTCAATGTCTTTTAAGTTGTACTGAGTAGAAACATAATTAGGTTGCATCACATCAGGTGGCCAGAGGCAGTGCTGCACAGCTGTGGTTGTGGCTGCACTGGGCACATGCGCTGCTGGCTGCTGGGGCTGGCTATTTCCAGACTCTTCTCCCAGTTTGGTTAAGAGGTCCCCAGGAAACTTCCGGAGGCAATAATAGAGTCTGGTCCTGATGGGTGCTATGGCCGATGGTAGGACCCAGTGTTCAGGTGAAGGGATGGGCCAGGGTGGTGGTGACTGCCGCCAGCTAGCCTTTCCTTTCCAACTTCTTCCTTGGGGGAGATGGGGAGCCTGGGACCCCCTCCTCCACTCTCTTTTTGCCAGGCCATTTCCCTTCTCAGCTACTTGAGAGGGAAGGCAGCCAAAGGCCTGTTAGCAGTGGGCGGGGGTGGGGGGAGCTGATGGATTTTAGTTAGACACAGACCCAACTCTCTGCCACTCCTGGCCTGTGCTTGCCTCTGGAGGGCACCAGGCTTCTGTCTCTTCCTGAGCAGCCCCTGGCAGCCGTGATGCTGGTGAGGCATCCCAATTTTGCAGAGGCTGGAGGTTTTGACCCTGGGGTGTGTTCAGCCCAGAAGTCTCAGGTCTCAGGTCCCAGTCTCTAGCCCCCCCCCATAGGCTTGGGACTCCAAGCAACTAGGCTAGGAGATTGCTTACTGGATCCCTGCAGTGGGGTGGGGTCCCAGCTTTTAGATAAGATACCAGCTTCTCCTAGACCACCCCCGCCCCAGGAGCAATGGCCTCATTACCTATGAGTTCTCCTTTGCCCTCCTTGAGCTCCTTCTTGCTTGGCCTGTCCCCACACCTCCCAGCAGCCAAGGTCCTTGTCTGGTGCTCTCCCCTCCTGTCCTGCTTCTTGGATTTCAGAGGCCGCCGGAGGCTTCCCTGATGCCGTGGCTGGCGGTGGCCTAGCCCAGCAGTTCTGGAATTGGCTTCCAGCCTCCTCATGTCTCCTGGGTGTCTTATGTGGCAATGTGGCTCTATTTCAGGGTCTGCGGGAGCACCCGGCATTGCCTCACGGTTTGCACTGAATGGAGGAGGTGGCTCACAGCCTACTTCATGGTCCTGGGTAGTGGAGGGAAAATTGGATCAGTACTCCTGTGTGACCTTGGGCAGATTCCATCACCTCTCTGAGCCTCAGGTTTCCATTCAGGACTAATGCAAAGAAGGTATGGATGGGTGTTACACCATCAGGCTGCCCCCTTCTCCCATGCTGAGTCCTTGCAGATCCTGGGGATCCCAGTAGATTTGTCCTGGAGTGGCATATTATAATGTTCTGGGTTTTTCTGTGTAGTCTTGGCTGTTCTGGAATTTGTTCTGTAGACCAGACTGGCCTCGAACTCAGAGATCCTCTTGCCTCTGCCTCTCAAATGCTGAGATTAAAGGTATGTGCCGTAACTGCATAGCTTGTTCTGTCTTTCTTAAATTACAAAGTGTCTTAAATGCTTTTGTAGAAAGTAAAATGCATAACAGAACAAAAAGAGCAAATTGAAATTCCATCACCTATATTTTAGCATGTAACTCCATCTATCTATCTATCTATCTATCTATCTATCTATCTATCTATCTATCTATCTATCTATCATCTATCTATCATCTGTCTGTAATAGTCAGTGTTCTCTTACCACCATAATCAACTTGGGATATATGTAGAGGTCAGGGTTCTCAACTTCTGCAAATCCATGGGTCCAAGGGTGAGGGGGAAGCTCTAGGTGGGGATGAAGGCAGAGGAAGGCAGAAGCTTGGAGGGGGTGTCGGGCTCTGTGAGGCCCTGGCAAGTGCAGGGGATGCAGTTGGGGGCATTCCAGGTGGAGGGCTGTGGGTGTTGGAGGGGGAAGAATGTCAGAAGCTGCGCTTGAGTCTTTCATTTCTGAGCTGTAGAGTGAATGAGATTGAAGGTGTGTGTGTGTGTGTGTGTGTGTGTGTGTGTGTGTGTGAGTGAATTGGGATTGCAGGGTGCATGGGATCTCTCAGCAAAGTAGGGGCTTTGAGGACTTCAGGTTAGGAGCTGTTGGGAGATGGTGTTTTCTAGACTGACAAGGTAAAGACCCATGGAGAGGCAAGGACATGGAGGAGAGGGACACATTGTGAGCACAAATGCTGTAGCAGAGGGAGATGTCAGGTTGTGGGGAATTTGTACTCTTTGGAAGGGCAGAGTATACACATATGGATGGGTTATTGTGTACAGTAGCATGCATTTGTGCATAAACTCAGCCATGTTGCAAAGGAGATTTTAGGTGGTTTGAGAAAAAGCATTTGAAACTATGAAAGAGAAAAGGTATGTTTGCCAGAAGTTATTCCCCAGCTGCCAGAAATCTAAGTGAAGTTGACTTAAGCAAAACAAAAATGGTTAGAAGAAGAGGAGGAGAAGGAGAAGAAGGAGGAGGAGGAGGAGGAGGAGGAGGAGGAGGAGGAGGAAGAAGAAGAAGAAGAAGAAGAAGAAGAAGAAGAAGAAGAAGAAGAAGAAGAAGAAGAAGAAGAAAAGAAAGGAGTATTGGATATTGGAGAGAAGCTTAGGAGTTAAGAGCATATACTACGTTTGCAGGACATAAGTTCAGTTCCCAGCACCCATGTCACATGATTCACGACCACCTAATGTCTGACCGCCCTCTCCTGGCCTCTTTGGCCACCTGCACTGATGTGCACACGTACAGCTAAAATTAAAAATAAAATCTTTTTTAAAACAATAAGTGAGAAGAAAGCTCAGAGCATTCTCGTTTCAGGCGTGGCTGAATCCAGAGGTTCAAATACAGTTTCTGTCTCCTCTCTTTGCCTTTCTCCAACTCTCGGCTCAGTGCTCTGGGTGGATTTTCTTTCCGGGCTAGCCCAGTGGGTGAGCGAGGAAGGGCTGAGCCAATAGCTCCACATTCTCAAAGTCTTGCCCTTAGAGGAAATGGTTTTCCCAACAGCGCCAGCACTAGTTCTTGGATGTAATGCACTAATATCTTAATCTGTTTTGTGTTATCGTAACAAAACACTGGGGGCTGAGTAATTTATCTTAAAAAATGAGGTTTATTTGGTCTCTTAGTTCTGAAGACCCAAGAAACCCAAGATCTGAGAGTCTTTTTGGTGCTTAAATGCATCATGGAGAGTGGAAGGGCAAACAAGAGGCCATCACTTCCTAACCTGTGCTCTGGACTTTGTCCCCAGGCCCTTCCTCCCTGCACCTCCCAGCTCTGTGGGCATATGATCTTGGCCTCAGCTTCAGGTTAGGGAGTATGTATCTGAATCATAACAACTGCTGTAATTGGGTGTTGAGCCATTCTGCTTGGCCTGGACAGGGTTGTGGTTTCTTCACCCCTGTGACAGAGAGGTGGAAAGGTGGTTCCTGAGGCCTCAGAAGGAAGACTGGGCTCCAGGCAGGGTCATGGCTACTGAGGAAGAAACTAGGGCAGGGATTGGCACCTGGGGGTCAGAGGTAGGTCAGGGTAGGAGAGACTTTCCTAGCAGCCCTCCTTCTGTCCAAGGGACTGACTGGGCAGGTTGGTGAGGTGGCTAGCCAGCTCTTATGGGAGTTGGCTGGCTCTAGAAGTAGAGTCAGGGATGGGGAGGGTGGCTGCTGGGAAGCAAGGAGCAAACGTGCTGGGGTCATCTAGGCCTGAGGAGGCAGAGACTAGGACTTCTCATCTGGGGTAGGGCTAGAAGCCTGGCAGGTGAGAGAAGAATGTGTGTGGCCACCACAGCCTTTGGTGAGAGCACTGGTGAGCCAGGCTTGGCGATTGCTCTGCACGGGGGACGTGAGTCTAAATGTGTGGCATCTCACTGAAAAGGGGGCCACAGCCTAGCCCTGGCAGGGCATGGGAGTTCTATTCTGCTGGGTTAACATGAGAGGAATGGGGTGGGGTCAGATGAGGCAGAAGACCATAACCAAGAGATCAAATAAAAGCCCTTTTAGATAGTGGTAAGAGCTGGGACAGAATACCCATAGGTAATCACGTGCAGCTGACAGTGGATGTGTGAGGATGAACATGTGTATGGATGATGCGTGTGCTACTGTGAGCAACACATTGCATACAATGGATGCCAACAGGCATATATGAGGCAGGTTATTGATATTTATACACATATGTGTACACATGAATAAGAAATACATCTGTGGCCAGGTGGTGATGGCACACGCCTTTAATTCTAGCACTTGGGAGGCAGAGGCAGGTGGATTTCTGAGTTTGAGACCATCCAGGTCTTGACAGCGCGAGTTCCAGGACAGCCAAGGCTACACAGAAAAACCCTGTCTCAAAAACAACAGCTCCCCAAAAAACAAAAACAACAACAACAAACAAACCAGACCAAACTAAACAAACAAAAAAGCAACATCAACAAAAAAGAAATACACATGTAAATGTGTGTGATGCATGGGGACATAATGTAATGCATGTAAACATGTTTGTGTGCATATATGTTCAAAGCATGTTTATATAGCATGTTGGGGTGCATAGGTAAGAAAGGTCACTTGTGCACACATGTGTGGTACATGCATGTCTGTTCAAGTACACATGTGATGCATGTATATATATTGGTGTTTGAGTGCCCGCATGATGTGTGGGGAGTCCACTTGAGTGTACATTAATGTGGCTGGGCTCCTGTGTTGGGGCACAGCCATCAGATACATGCTCAGTATTGAGACCCATCCTGGCCTTTGGTGCCTTTCCCACATCAAGGGGAAAGCAGAAGAGGCATATGATGTCAAGCCAGTAGATGGATACTCCTCCCGAAGTGCAGAGGGGCTTTCCTCCCCAGTGCCCAGCACTCTCACGCCCTGCCCTACTGCTTTGGAGTTGGGGTTTTGTTTTCCTGGAATGTCGTTCAGCGCTCTGCCCCCAATAGGCCTGTGCACCACTTCTCAAAACCAGGGTAGAAAACCCATGGTCCCTCCAGAGGGGTGGGGATTGGCATTTCTCTTCTCACCTGGCCCTTAGCTTCAGACCTCTGCGAATGGTTGGGTGCCTGCCCTTGTCTTCTCATTATCAAGATTCTGAGAGCGGTGGTCCCAGCATCTGCCTAGTACCTGCTGGTGTGTTTGGTTCACCCCCTCTTCCTAAGGAAGTTGTCAGAGGGAGCTGAACTTCCGTGGCCTCCCTCATGGGTCTCCAGGTTTACCCTACCCTGGGCCACCTTCCCTCCTCTCCCTGTCTCTGGTTCTTCTCACAGCGCCTCCCACTGCTCCTCCCTCTCTGCTTCAGCCTCCTGCGGTTTTAATGAGGGCTCAGCCTCCTGTGCTCCGCAGCTCGGCGGCAGTACATTTAATTAATAATCCTTCGCCGCAGCTTCTCAGTGGAGATGCTGCCATTTTCCCTCACTAATTGGGAGAGCTGGTTAAACTCCAAGACAAATGACCCTTTCTGCTGGGGTGTCTTTGCCTGGAGTCTCCATCAGGGTGTCTGGGCTGAGCCAGAAGCTGCTGGTTGGCCTGAGGGAGGATGTTGAGCTCAGAGGACAGGAGGCCAACTTGCCCCATCCTACAAGGTGCAGGGATAGCCCTTTCAGGGCAGAGATCTGGCCCAGTCTGAAACTCATCCCTGACCTTTGGCGAGGACATGCTTGTGGGAAACCTGGGGACAACAGAGCCTCACATTTGCCATTGTGCAGTCCTAGGTCTCAACTCCACCCAGCTTCGGGAAGCACCAGTGTGGGTTTCTGGAACCTTTCCTTGGCCTAGCCTATACATGCCCCCACTCACTAAAACTCAGGTTCACCTTGACTGGCTCTATTCTCCTTCCTTGGCACAGTACCAGTTGGTTTTGGTCATATGCTAGGTCCTTAGCAAGATGTGTGCTGCGTTTCCAGTGAGCATAGTCCCTTGTCCCTCAGACAAGCCAGCAAACTAAAGTCACACAGTACCATTGCACTGGTCACTTGGGTGGGCGACGGAGGTGAGGGTGCTGGTCAGGGCTGTTGGCACAAAATCCTAGTCACTCTTGATTGTCAATTTGATGGGATTAGAATAACCATGGAAACACAGCTCTGGATGTATGGATGAGGGTGTTTCACAAAGGGTCAACAAAGGGGCAAGATCCACCCTAAATAAGGTGGTGCGAATTCCATGACCTGGGGGCTAACCTGTAAAACATGGAGAAAAAGAGATTCTCTCTCTCTCTGACTTTGGATGCAATGTGACCTCACGATCCTACTGCCAAGCCTTCCCTACGACTGTGGGCTGTATGTCCTTAGACTGTGAGCCCATTTAAAACCTTCCTTCCTTAAGTTGCTGGGCCAGGAATTTTGTCGGGGCAATGAGACAAGTAGCTAACCCAGGGAGCCACTGGCACATCCCTTGTGGGATGTTAACACGAGCACCTGCCTGCCCCACCGAGGTAGTCCAGAGGGTCTCCCATAGATGAGACTGTTCATGTCTCCTGTGGTACAAGACAGAACACATAACCAGCTGTCTGTCCCAAGGAAAAAGATGAATGAACCATGCTGCCCGGAATTGGAGCTGTGGGCTTCTGGGGCTTTCATGCTCCTCCCCTGGCAGTGCTGGTGCCAATCATCTGTATCAAAGATGTGGTCTCTGAGCAGGCACTGACGTGTGCCCTGATGTCATGCCCTCTGCCAGCTGAGTTGGTCCTTGGGGTCAGAATTGGCTCTGGTCTGAGCACCAGTGTGGACTGATGAAGACTTAGTGGGAAATGCCCGAAGGAGAGATGCCAAGTGATGGTGAGTGCCCAGGTAGGGGCTGCAGGGGGTGCTAGATGTCACCCCACAGCCAGCCCTTCAGCAGAGCTGGTAGGAAGGAGGTGGAGCAGGTATCTAGCAGCATAGACTGTCTGGGGCTTGCAAGGGAGGAGCTACCTGGCATCCTTCCCTCCTTCTCTCCATCCCTCCCTTCCTGTTTGGTGGTCCTGGGTGTGAATGCTGGCCCAGGGCTTCATTCATGCTAGACGGGGCTCTATCAGTGAGCTCCACGGCAACCCTCTTTTCTTTGTTCCCATCCATTCTCCCTCCTTTCCTCCCTGCTTCTTTCTCCTCTTCTCCTTCCAGACACCTTCCCCCTTCTTCCTCTGCCCCAGGCTTTGGGGGGACACGCTGTAGGCGCACAGTAGGTAGTGCTGCCCTGTTCTCTGGGAGCTCATGGATTCCTGGAGAGACACATCAGGAGGGTCCAAAATGCTATCACCTGAAGTGAGAAAAGTGTCTTTTGGGGGCAGAGACCTCCCAGAGCCAGGCATACCCACATGGGGTGAGATCTTCCTTAATTCTACAACTGGGACTCGCCCATCCATGAGGTCCCCTCACCTCGGGATGCCATTCCACTGGGTGGGTGTAACTGGTGTCCCTCCTGAGGGAATGCAAATGTCCTCCAATGCCAGCCTCTGTCATTGACCTCAGGGAATAGGGTGGCTTCTTCTCCCTGAAGAAATCCTTTATCTCTTTGCAGGTGTCACTTCCGTTCTGGTTCTTGTCCCTTCTGTGTGGTGGGACATCCTCTCCCAGGGAGTGTCCCCTCTCCAGGTCCTGGACTTTGATGTCCATCTGATTTTCCTCTCTTTGTAGGGATCTGCCCTTTCTCTCTGGGAGCCTTTAGAACTCTGTCTTTGATGTCCCTGGGTTTGCCTGTTGTCTAGACAGAGTCCCAATATGAACATTTTCTTGGCAATTGAGAGGATCCTGTAAGCCTCCTGAAGCTAAAATCTTTCATCCAGTCTTGGGACTTTCTTGACCACTATTTTTTTCCAGTGCTTTCTCCCCATCACCCCATCCCTTCTGGGGTTTGTGCATCTTGCCTAACTTTCCCCTTGCACCTTCTCTATCTTAATACTTTCCCAAAGCATCTAGCACATGTTCTCCTCAAATCTCTTAACTCTTGGGTTGCCGCTTTGGCTCTGTGTGCCATTGTCTCATTCAGCCATTAAATCCTAACTTTAAATCCTTTTCTTTTGCCCTAACTGGTTCTTGGTAGCCATTCATCCCATCTCCGCATTTCTGACCTTCCTCACTGTCTGTTTGGGTTTCCATATCTAGTCTAGATGAGGTTTCTTGCATCTGTACTGAGTGCTCTGAGTATGGTCTTTGATTCTACTCTTGCCCAGCTTCCAGCTCCTGTCCCTCCTCTTGGTAAGCAGGACATGGGAGTTGGCAGGAAAATCCCCAGAGCCGGCTTTCTTCCAACCGTGCATACACTGATCTGAGCTTGGCTGTCCTGATCCAGCATCCCAGCTCCATGGTTAATGACAGTGAGAGATGAACTCGCTTTGAGGACACCTTCGTGTCACCCGTAGAGGTCCATTGGGCTGTAGTATCCAGATACTACCTTCTGTCTTTTGAGCATCATGAAGGTGACCCTTTTGTCTTGCCTTTGGTTGCCATGTGGCATGTGTTTTAGGGTGTGGGTGGACAGGGACTGTGCTAAGTAGGGAAAGCCACAGTTGGAAGATCTAAGAGGAGCAGACGAGAGAGAAGGGAGTGAGGGCTGTGAGGGCTCTGAGCAGGCCCGGAAGCTGGAGATAACAGGAGCTGGGATCAAGTTGAGGGATGGGGAATCTGGGTTTACCTTCAGTCTCTGGCTGAAGGAATTGGAAGGGGAGGGTGGGGTTGACCGTGATTAGGTTTTGGGCTGCAGGACCATCTCCAGTGGGAAGGAAGGCTCCTATCTACAGAGACCCTGGGCCTGAGGCTCCCAGGCAATGCTGAAGAACCAGCTGTGTATCCCTTTGGCTCTTGGTTGACCCTGCTACCAGAAAGTTCAGGGACAAGAGAGTGCCTGGGCATGGGGGCTCCTGCTGGCATGAAGGCTGGTGGGCTCCATGGGCTGAGAATGGCACTTCTGGGTACATGCAAGCGGCAAGGATTTGGCAGAAGAGCTGACTCTTCCAGAGTCCAGCGCTTGTCATTTCATCCTGGGTCGCCCCTGCTGAGCTCGGCCACACATGTCAGCTTCAGCAGGCTTTGTTTCCCTCATGTGGGAAGTGGGACATAATCTAGTAATGATAGGGATGTGTCCAGTTGATGAAGGAGGGACACTGCCTGGGGTGCCACAGAGAGATGGCCAGGCAGGAGTGGGGAGCAGGAGGGCTTGGGAAGAGGCCTGGACTCAGTGTAGCCCAGCGGATTTACTACTCTTGTTTTAAACGAAAGGGAAAATAGTGTGTGCTTGGCTGCTCTGTGGGATGGGGGAGGAGCCCCACCGAGACCCGCTCCCTGCACGCCCACCGCCTGCTCACTTAGCTCAGAGCTGGCGGCCACCCAGCTCCAAGTGAGACGTGGCAGCCAGGATGCTGAGGCCCAGCCAAGCCCCAGATGGCTGGTGCGAGGTGCTTCCCCCAAACTGAGCAAGACAAGGGCAGGGCCTGACCTGGCGGGAGGGGAAGGAAGGGGACAGAAGCCTGCAACATGCTCTCTCTGGCCCTGGTTCTAGCCTAGCCCTGTACCCCAGCTGAAGTTTCCATGTTGACACAGGGATCTGAAGCTTGGAGTTTGGCCTGCTGGGGTCCATGTGTCAAGAAAAGGTTCATAGGTCCTCTCTCAGATTCTGATTGGGAACACTTATTCTGGTACCCCCTGCCAAGCTGTCCCTTGGCTCAGTATATGAAGGCACATGCATGTGTGTGCACACACGTGTGTGTGTGCATTTGCACACACTTGAACTTGTGAGGCTGCAAACACGTGCACAAGTGAGGCTGCATGTATGTATATATTGCCTCTATATGCTGTTCTTCAGAGGACAGGCCTCATGGCCTAAAGAGATAGCACAATCATAGGGACCAGAGCTGGAACTCCATGCATGGTCATGAGGAGAGTGGATACAGGATTTCTGGGGCTCTTTGATATTCAGCCTAGAGGAGAGAACAAAAGCCCAAGGCTTAGAGAGAGACTCTGCCTCAAAAGAATAGTCATGGAGTGACAGAGGAGGACACTGACACCTTTTTCTGGCCTTCACACTCATGCACAGGTGCATGGACAGGCATGTGTGCATGTGTGTCTAGATAAACATCAGATACACACACACACACACACACACACACAAACACATCTTAAAAAATGAAAAATACTCATAGCCCAGGAGCCACCACACCTTAATCCAGGGACCACACCGCACCTTAGCCCAGGATGACTTCAACATACTCAGGATGCTTGTAGGCGCCTACCGGAGTAGGGCACAGTCACCCAACAAAGCCCATTTTAAAGCATCTCCTTGTGGTCCTGTGACTGGCATGCTCCTTGTGGTCACGTGACTGTTAGCTGTAGCTCACTGTGCTGCCCAGCACCACCTGAGAGGAGTTCCCCACACAGAGCTTACCTGGGAAAAGATCCAAACTCAAAGTTCGGTTCTTGCTGAATGATTGTTGGTGTTGCACCGTTGTAAAGCCAAAAATATTGTTAACTCATAAACAGAACCATTGTGAGTCTGGTGCTATTTTAAAAAATATATTATTATTATTATTAGTGTATATGTATATATGAGTGCACGCATGCGCATGTGTGTATGATGTGGGGCGTGCACATGCCCTGAAATGCAGATCAGAGGACAACCTCGTGGACTCGGTCGGTTCTCTCCTTCCACCTTTCCGTGGGCCCCGGGAATTACACTCAGGTTACCAGGCCTTACCACTTGGTGTTGTCTCTTGGATGGTCATGTTTCCATACTATCTCTTGACCTCCTGTTGTGGTGATGAGAAAGACCCATTGTCGGTCCCTCCTCTACCTGTTCTTCTAGGAGAATTCTGTCCTTAGTCTGGGCAGCATCAGTTTCCTGTGGCCACTGTAATGCATTATCATAATCTCACTGGTTTGAAACAGTGGAGGATTTTAAGTCCTTCACAGTTCTGGAGAAGCAAATTTCAACAAGATAGAATTGAGACATAGGCCCATGCTCTCCAGAAGCTCCAGGTGAGAAGATGTTTCATGCCTCCTTAATCTTCTGGTGGCCGCCAGTCTTACTTGGCTTGTAAACCCATCTCCTCCTGCCATTTCCTTGTGCCCCTCTCTGTGTATCTACCGACCCTTCTTTGGCCTCTTTGATGGCCACGTTTAGGATGCTGTAGCAGGATGCCATTAGGTAGAGACATCAGAACTGAGTGGGATCCTGGCTGAACTCACTGTGCTATACTTTTCTCTATGACGGTGACAGATACAGCAGAGAAAAAACATAAAGGATGAATGGTTTATTTTGACTCCTGGCTTTGGAGGTATCAGTCTGCGTTTGACTGACTCCATTGCTGTGGTCCTGTGGCAAGGCAGAAGCCTCATGGCAGAAGGGCATTGTGGGAGAAAGCTACTACCTCTTAGCAGCTAGAAAATGGGGGGGCAGGAAGAAAATACCCTTCAAAGGTCTGCCCCCAGTGACCCACTTCCTTCCAGCCCCCACCCCCTAATAGCTCATTCCTTATGATCGCATCATTGATGAAGCTACCACCCTTATGGTCCAATCACCTCTCTATAGCACCACCATGTAGGAACAAAGCCTCTAGCACATGGGCCATTTACACGTGGGGAGGGGGCACCTCATATTTGAGTCATATTACTGACCTAACAGGACTATTGCTGAAGACAGGCAAGGTGAGGAGACATTCTGTCCTGGTGGATCAGGATCCTGCTGAGGTACAGAAAGCTGGATTCTTGCTAACCAGACTCACAAAGTTCTATGCCCAAATGATTTTACAAGGGTATGAACAGAAAGACTGAGGCCTGACTAAAATTTGACAGAGAATCTCTGACACCATCTCCTGTCACATTGCTTGTGACATGCAATGTTGTTGACATGCTGTTGTGATCTTTTGCGTGAGCCTCACAGCTGTTTAACCCTGGTCTTCAAGCAGCCGAGCTACACTGAGTCTGCTCCATGGGATATGAAAAGGTGGTATGGGGGAGGGGATCTTGGTTTGTAGCCCCACACAGGGCAGATATTGGACAAGTCCCCTCCAGAGAAGTATCCAGCGAGAGGTGACTCCTTTTGAGCCGGGAGAGCCAGGCCTTGGGTTAGCATAGCATTCCTGGTTGCAGGACTGGCAGAGGGGCTGTGGGGCAAACATCTGTTGGACAGACACATCTCGCAGCGTGCTCTTTATAGAATCTAGTTTGGGGAGTAGTTTTGAGAAATTGCTTCTTGCTATTCACATGGTGGACAGCAAAGTCCTGTTCTGCCACCAAGGGTGGCTCCTGACTTGGACCTCATGTGGAAAGGGGAGAAAGTCAGGGGAGTTACTTGGCAGGTGGGCTGAAGCAGGCTGGGGCAAGGGGAGGCTCTGCCTCTACTACCCATGCAGCTGGATTACAGCTGCTGGCCGAGGCAAGCTGCCTTCTGATTGGTTTAATAAAGAGTTTAATAAAGAGTCAATAGCTAGACAGGACACAGTTAGGCAGGACTTCTGGGCGGAGAGATAGAAAAGGAGGTGAATCTAGGTGTGAAAGAGACACCAGAGGACCCAGAAATGAAACAGGAAGTGCAAGGTGGAAGAGAGGTAAAAAGCTTCGGGGCAAAATGTAGATTAATATAAATGGGTTAATTCAAGCTCTAAGAGCTAGCGATACAAGCCTAAGCTATAGGCCAAGCTTTCATAATTAATAATAAGTCTTCCTGTCATTTTTTTTTTGTGAGCTGGCAGCCCAAAGAAAAATCCGTCTACAGGGAATTGTCGAGTGAATTGTCTTGATACTTCTCTGCTGGGTTTGGCCTGTCTCTCACGCATTCCTGTGGACAAAGAAGCCACAGCCAGGTCAGGGTACTCCAGGAGGAGCACAGAAAACTTTAAGAGCTAAGGGCATAAGCCTGCTCCTGTCTAGTCTTCCCTGGATCTTCTTCTGGGTGAGGAGCCTCACCTACTTTAACCCCCATAGAGAAATGGGTACCCGATTAAAGACCAAAAATGATGCCTCCAAGGGCTTCTAATGGGTTCCAGGTTCTGGGTTCTGGGATGGGTAAAGCCAACAGGGAAACCACAGATGCCTTGGGTAGACAGGAAGAGAGGTGAGGAGCCTTGAGGAAGAGAGACCCCCTGGTAGCTAGCGCTCCTACAGATCCACTCAAGAATTCAGCTAAGGCTGAGGAGCTAACTCAGCCGGTAAAGTGCTTGCTTCAGGGCCTGAATTTGATCTTCAGAATCCATGTAAAAATGTTAGATGTGAAAAACAAAAAAGCAAAACTGTTAGATGTTCTTGAGCACACTTGCAGCCCCAGCACCGGGGAGGTAAAGATTGGCAGGTCCCTGGGGCTTGCTGGCCCGTCAGTTTAGACGATGTGTGAGTTCCAGACAGTTGATAGAGGTTTCTTATACAACAAGAATGATCCCCTGAGAAATTATACCCCAGGTGGATCTCTGGCCTCCATATGCAAGGTGCACACAGGTGCTTGCATACACACACCACACCACACACACACACACACACACACACACACACACACACACACACATATACTTGCAGGAGAGATTTTAAAAAGCCAGCTGGACACATCTGCCAGCTTCATCACGGTAAGGAAAAGGTACTTCCCTGAGTCCTCTCAGGTTTAACTCCACTCTGCTGTACACATAGTTCCCACTTGGGTAGCTCTTACAAATACATTTTAAAGGAATTCCTCTACACATCTCAATCTAGAATGGAAAGGTGAGGCGTATATTGCAGGAGGCCTGCCGTGAAGGGTGGTGTTCTTGATTCCTTTACCCACTCTTACCCTCCCTCTGTAACTAGGAGTGGCCCCTTCTGCTGCTCCTCCACCTGCTTGCGGAGCCATGCGGTTCTCTTTCCAGCTGGTGTGCCCGACCTTTCCAGCTGGCATTTCGAGTGCTCTCTCTTGGCGCCTCCGAGTTCTGCGGATCCTCGAGGCGGTCATTTGTCAGATGGTCCCGACATCCCTTCACAGTCTCCTGCTGGGAAAACAATTGTGTCAGACAATCCCAGTGGCTCTCTTCCCCCTCCAAGCAGGCAACCCAAATGCTCTTAACCAGGGCAAAATCAAAGCCCCAGTGTTTTTCTGACATATACTTTATCCGCCAGCTTTCTCTCATTGGCCATGAACTGTGTACCAGAGACCTAAGAGGGAAACCATGGATCATTCTAAAGCAGGGGAAACAGAGGCTTCAGAGCCTAGTGACTTCTTACTTACTTTGTGTTTGAAGGTGCCAAGTGCCGGTTTGGTGTATATTAGGATTATGCTAACCTTCCATTGCCAGTAACTCAATGGCACAGACTGGTCGAGGTACATAGACGGGAGGTTCATTTGGACTCCTCATATAGATGTTCAAGGTCAAGGGGACTCATCTAGTGATGGTCTTCTTCTTGTGGAAGGTCAAAGTCGTATTTCCATACGTGCCATTGGCATATGAGTGACTGTTCCTTTCTCTCCCTCTTCTTATAAAGCTACCAGGGTCCAGCCAGGATCCCCCTCGTCCTAATTACCTTCAAGAGGCCCTGCTTCTAAGCACTTTGGTTAGAATCAGATTGTACCTTCTTAACACGGTGTCCTTGTTTCATTTCTGTTGTGATAAAGTACCCTGGCAAAATCAACTTAGGGGAGAAAGGGTTTTATCATAGCTCCTGTTTCCCAGTTATAATCCATCATGGCAGGGAAGCCACAGTGGCAGAAGCTTGAGGGAGCTGGTTCCATGGCATCAGTGGTCAGGAAGTAAAGAGGAATGGATTAACATATGCACACTCAGCTTGCTCTCTTCATCCTTAGACATTCCAGGATCCCCTGCCTAGGGAATAGTGCCACCCAAAGTAGGTAGGTGTTCTTACCTCAGTTAATATGGCCAAGATTCCCCCCTCCCCATTCAGACATTCTACTGGGCACCCTAATCTAGACAGTCTCTCATCAAGACTCTTCTAGATTGTGTCATGTTGACTAATTACAACTAGCCATTGTATACAGTGAGGTTTAAACTCCAGCACGATTATCACAGAAACAAGCCACACATAGATCCAATATAGAAGTCTCCTGAGATCAAGTCAGCGTGAAGACAGTGACCCAATAAAGAAACTAGACATCTTTGATTGGGAAATAGTGTCACCAAGAAACAGAACAGGATGGCAGGGCGGTGCGCCATGGGTGGAGGAGTACTTGTAAGCCAAGGTCCTTCTGAGGAGGAAACATCTGAGCGGAGGCTCTGGCCTTCTGGGAGACGCTTGTCCCAGATGGAACTAACTGCAGGTGCAAAGGCCCAAAGGCAGGAGCTCAGCTGAAGTGTGCCAAGGACATAAGGAAGACTTCTGTGGCCAGAGCCTAGAGTGAGAAAGAAATGACTAGTGACGAGGGCGGTCACATGGTAGGGAGCCACTGAAGGGTTCTGGGCAGGCGGGTGACGGGTCTGATTCCTGTTTTAGCCATTCTCTTGCGTAGCCATGCAGAGAACGAGGTCAGAGTGGCTCAGTTACCCTGGCTGCCAGCCTGGCATGCTCATGGCACTGTGGGCAGATGGTGCAGCCTGGCCTGGGAAGCCCCCACGATGGCGAGCCTCCAAATCCTGCCTGTCAAACACTCACGGGTAGAGTTCTGTCCCTCTGCATAGTCATCCTGGAGGGATAAGTGTCCACCTTGGGCTTGGTTGGGTGTAAGATCCCTGAGAGGCCTGGAAGGACTTGTGAACGACAAGCATTGAGTCTCTGCAGGACGAAACATGGAAGGTAGTGATGCCTGCACAGCCTCTCAGTCAGGGTGGTTGTCAGTGCACTTTGGGATGGGGATGCTGAGGGCAGGAACTTGTATCCGTAGTGTGGGTGGCTCTTTGCCCATGCCGGCAGAGCAGGGGTCTGTGCTGCACTCAGGTTAGCTAGCCACAGGCTTTATAGTCCCCTCTCTTAACTGATCTGGTCAGAGTGTTCCTTCTGGGTGCTGGCTTACACCAAGGACTCAGGCCCAAGGCTGACACAGATTGTAACTCTACCCCTCAGTTGACTAACCTCTGCTCTCCTGTAGTGTCTCTCACAGGGGTCCATTTGCCCTTGCACACTGGCTCCTGAGCAATTTATTCTGCACAAATGTTGGGTTCTTGGTGCCCATAGGAGTACATGGTCATGGGTGATGGATGATCTCATGGTCTTGCCTTCTTTGTGGGTTGCTGTTTGTAAGTGGAGAGTGCATGTTGGTTTCCCGACTGCTGAGACCTGAATAATCACACAGAAACTATATTAATTACAACACTGCTTGGCCGATGGCTCAGGTGTATTTCTAGCTAGCTCTTACATCTTACATTAACCCATTTCTATTCATCTATGTATCACCATGAGGCTGTGACCTACTGGTAAGGTTCCAGTGTCTTTCTCCTTTGGCAGCTATATGGCATCTCCCTGATTCTGCCTTCTTTCTCCCTGCATTCAGTTTAGTCCCCCCCCCCCAGCTCTATTCTGCCCTGCCAAAGGCCAAAGCAGCTTCTTTATTAACCAATGGGAATTAAACATATTCAAAGCACACAGAGGGGAATCCTACATCACTGTTTGTAGTCAGGAGCATCTGTCTGGCTCTCTGCAGACACTGGATATTAGAGTTTTGGCAAGGCTGATGGGCAGGGAACCCCTCTTCCCTGGATGTGTTTAGGGCCAGTCATCTTCCCCATCCACCTTTTGCCTGGACCAAGGGGAGCTCTCAGGAGCCTCTGTATGCTCACATTCTGCCCTGGCCATGAGGGTCTATGCGGAACTCTGAATGTGGAAGTATCTGACTATGTGCTCTGCAAGTCTATGCATGTATTTGAGTGGGCATGCAAGTGTGTTTTTGTGTGTCTGTGTGAGTGTGCATTCAAGTGGTGGGTATGAGTGTGTTGAGCTATATGTGAGCTCATGTGGTTATACTTTTGAGTGCTTTTAAGTGGCGAGTGTACTGTGTGTGAGTGGTGTGTGTGTGTTTGCATAGTGTGTGAGAGTATATATTTGTGTGTATGTCTCTCTTAGTTTTCTGTTGCTGTAACAAAACACCCGAGACAGGGTGGTCTATATGAGATAGTCATTTATTGACTTTCTGGAGGCTGGGAAGTTGGAGAGTGTGGGAGCATATGGCCAGCCTTTGGTGAGGGCCTTCCTGCTACATCACAAGGAGAGAGCAAGGATCCTAACCCAACTTTCTTAATGCTGTGGTGTGACCTTTGCCCCGTGACCTTCTACTGCCCTCCCAAAAACCTATCTCGGAGTGTCATTAGCAAATGACTTTGAGAATTAACTTTCCAACATGTGAACTTTGGGGTGCACATTCAAATTATAGCAATGTGCCTGCCCCTCCCCTCCAGGCTTCCCTGTCCCCTCAGGCTGGGGATATTGACTATTTCTGGGCATTGTACAGGTGCATGGGTGAGTGAGTGTGTGAAGATCTTGGCTTGAAAGTGTTTTTCTCAGATTTATTTACTTTTATTTTATGTGTATTTTATGTTTTTCCCGCATGTGTGTTTGTGTACCGTGTGTGTGGTACCTGAGGAGGCCAGAAGAAGAGGGTGTTGGATCCCCTGGGCCTGGAGTAACAGAGAGTTGTTAGCCTAGGCCTGAGGTTTAGCAGAAGGGCCATTGAAGTTGGGCTCAAAAGATGAGTAAGAGTTTTCCAAGCAGTGAAGATATTTAGGGTTCCCAGGAGCCACACAGAGGCAGCTGGGATGGGAGGGGGAACTGCAGAATTTGCAGGAGTCCCTGAGGCAAAGGCTGTGTGTTTGGAAGCTGAGGGTTGCGCCTGTCTTTCCTCTCCATTGACTTCAGCCTCCTTGCCTCTGGTGGACACGTGACGCTCACAGGCAAGCTCCCCCTGTGGACATTTGTGAGAATGGCTTGTATTTGCCCTCATGCTACTCAAAAGTATCATAGTTATTCTAGTTCCTTTACTGTGCCATATACATTTTAGAATGACTGGAAACAACTCAAGTTACTACCTATGGGAGTGTTAAATAGTCCATGTGGCCTCAATGGGAAGAAGTACATAGCTTTTAATATTTGCCCTTTGTCTCTAACGATCCCTCTGATAATTTGATTATACCTGCTTTATACCCACAGACCAGTTTGTGAAGAACTGACATTTTACATTATTGAGTTTTTAATCCATGAACATGGCATACCAGCCGTTTAATTAGATTTTCTTTGATTTCCCCTTTCCAGAACTTTATACTTTTCAGTGTGCAGGTCCAGTATGTGTATTAGATTTGCCCTCAAGCCTATATATTTAAAACTTTTTAAAATTACATGTATGTATTTTGAGAGAGAGAGAGAGAGAATGAATATGTGACAGGATGCTTGTGGAGGTCAGAGGAAAACTTTTGGATGCTGTGATCCCTTTCCACCATGTGGGTTCCAGGGACAAAACCTAGGTTACTAGCCTGAGAAGAATCTATTTTTCAATAAATTAAAAAAAACATTATTCAATTCATTACCGAGTTGGTTTTACTGAGGGTTCTGGTCTTCTTATCTAGTCTATGTGTGGTTGACTTTAAGGTCCTCTCCTAACTGCCCTGCATGCTCAGTCCACACTGCATAGCTGGATTCAGTGCCCTGCATGCTCAGTCCACATGCATAGCTGGACTCAGTGCCCTGCATGCTCAGTCCACTTGCATTGCTGGACTCAGTACCTTGCATGCTCAGTCCACACTGCATATCTGGACTCGGTGCCCTGCATGCTCAGTCCACATGCATGGCTGGACTCAGTACCTTGCATGCTCAGTCCACACTGCGTATCTGGACTCGGTGCCCTGCATGCTCAGTCCACATGCATGGCTGGACTCAGTACCTTGCATGCTCAGTCCACACTGCATATCTGAACTCGGTGCCCTGCATGCTCAGTCCACATGCATGGCTGGAGTCAGTGCCCCATATGCTCTGGGAGCTCTCCAATGCCTGTATGGCATATTCCCACTTTGGGACACACTGACTAGGTTGCCTAGACCTTAGGTGCCAGATCTTGAATAAGTGATGTAATGGCTTGGAACATAAGCTTCACAGTCTGTAAAATCATGAGAGTGACAGCTTACTCCTTTTGCTTCATTTTATCTTTCATTCCTCAATAACTCCACAAAATGGTCATTTCCCACCTAATTTATCCCCAAATATTATTATTTCAACTTGTAACAACACTTCAAGAATTCAGGGTGAAATATCTTCCTTTTTTAAAAAATATTTTTGTGATTGTGTTTTATGTGTATGGGTGTTTCGCCTGCATGTGTATCTGTGCACTGTGTATGTGTCTGGCGGCCCTGGAGGCCAGAAGAGGGCACTGGATATTCTGGAACTGGAGTTACAGAACGTTGTGAGCCTCCATGTGGGTGCTGGGAATTGAACCTGGTCCTCTGTAAGAGCAGTCAGTGCTCTTAACCACTGAGCCATCTCTCCAGTCCCATTTCACTTCCTTTTTTCTCCTCTTGTTTTTGGTATTAAGTCTTTGAAATCCTATTGTGTGTTTTACACACCGAGCATCTTTCAATTTAGACCAATCACATGTCAACTCTCAATAGCCTCCCCTGACTCATCGCTACTATACTAGACAACACAGCTCCCGAGCATCTGACACTTTTGACATTTCAGTTTCGAAGCTCTAGTAATAAACACAGGTCTCGTCAAGAATAGACAACCAGAAAATAATAGAATGTATCTGTGGTGTTGCTTAATATGAGGTTTCCTTTACAACTAACTGGAAACAGCTTGTGGTGTAATCTATAAAGAAAGCGTGCCTGCACGTGCTCACACACAGTTGCAAACCACATCGTGACATTTTAATCATTGCCAGATCACATATACGATGATGGTGCCATAAGATTCTGTTGCCTAGTGATGCTGTGGCCATCTGAGATGCACAATGGCACACTTGCCTAAGGAAGCATTTATCAGACCGTGTCTCACAGAGTGACGTATGACTGCTCTGTGACACTTTAGGTATGAAACACAGACTGGGAAAGGCCACATATCCTGAAAGTAACAGAGCGGAGATCATTCCAAAAGAATGGTGAGCTGGCACCATGTTGGCTAAGCTAATTAGTTTGACTCTTTCCACAATCTATGTATATTTTAAAATATCACACCACTTTTTCACAAACACACATGAATACACACACATATAACTATGTATACATATGCATTATTTAGGTCCCAGTTGGGTCTAATTCTTTTCTTCAGCCCATGAGATTCAAGGATAGTGGGTTGTTAATATTGTCTGTCTATTTGTTGGGATTAGAACCCCCTGTGAGGGTGTTTCTACAGAGCTGTAACTGAAGTGGGGAGACTCACCCTGAGTATGGGTGTCACTATTTCATGGGCTGGAGTCCCAGACTGAGTAGGAAGGGGAAAGTGAGCTGCTGACTGTAGACACACTGTGACCAGCTGCCTTATGCTCCTGCCTCTGCGCATTCCCCACCACGATGGAGGGTTCCCTCTGACTGACTATGAGCCAAAGCCAAAGCCTCTCCTTCTTTAGTTGCTTTTATTCGCTATTTGTCACAGCCGTAGAGGATAACCTGGCCTGGGGAGATGGCTCAGCATGTAAAGGCACCTGTCGAAGCTGCGTTGACAGCCTGAGTTGGGTTCCTGGGACCTGTGGGGAGGAAGGAGAGAAATGATTCCTGCAGATTGTCCTATGATGCTGTGTGTGCACTGTGGCACATATGTACATGTGCACACACGAGGATGAAGGCATGTAATAAACAAGATAGCAAGAGCAATATAGCAGGCAAAACCACTGGGGCTCTGAGCAGTACCCTTTGCTTTCTTATTTCCTTCTGGAAGGAAGGGGCAGGCAAGGCCTCCAGAACTTCCACTCACATCTCAGTGTGATGTTCTTGCAGCAGAGATCGGTTTGTCTTGCTCGGCCAGGGTGATGGGCTTGAGTCTAAGCCCAGCAGGGAGGCTTGGCCAGGGGCAGCTGCTGTCTGTAGCCTGGGGAGGCCTGTGTTCATGGCTGGCACTCAGCCCATGGGGAACACACTCCTGCCTGTGGCCTGTGGGGCCCATCCAACATCTCACGTCCTTCTTCTGGCTCCATACAGACGAAGGGTTTTCTCCAGGGCCAGAGCAATAACACTTTATCTGTCTGCTGGCTTACATCTCCCAGACTGTTTCCGAATTAAGTTTTATGTACGAGGGTGCTTAAATAATATCATTGTGTCGGTTTGGATCTCAGCTCTAAAGTGCATATTTGAACGTGCACATCATTCTCCCAGAACAGGCTCCTTGTAAAGAGGTTCGTCCTAAGTTGGAGAAGTATTTTCGAAAGCTTATGCTAAAAGCTCTGAACTCAGTGCTGGGGACACAGAAGTGAAAGAAGTCCGTCCTGTCCTCGGCAGGCCATAAGTAAGAGGGCAAGGAAGGAAGATGAATGAAGAAAAGGGTGGCCAAAGCTAATCAACAGGTGCCTGGAAAGGATCCTGTGGTCCTTTAAATCCCTCGCATCCACGATTAAACATGTTTCCCACCAGCATACAAAACACTCATTTGTGTAAGAAAAATACTCCAGGAATGCAGAATGAGAAGAAAGAGAGAATGAATTCTACCATTCTGGAATAGCCACTGTGAGAGACAGCAGCCTCCTGACAAGGATGTTCAGGTCCCTGGAACCTTTGACTATGCTCTGTTAGACAGTGTTGGAGAATGAGGATGGCCAATGAAGTAGCAGTGGTTCCTCATCTGACTTTAAGAGGGGATTATCCTGGATTATCCAGGTGATAGTACTGAACATGGAAAGGTCTTAGAAGTAAAGGACTGAGTGAAGGCGTGAGCAAAGGATGTCAGTTTTGAAGATGGAGGATGGCACTACGAGCCAAGTAATGCAAGGAAGAGGTCACTGGAAGCTGCCGAAGAAAAGGAAGCAAATACTCCTTAGAGCTTCCAGAAGGATCACTGCCCACTCCCACCCTCCCTTGAGCTTTATCATAGCCCAAGAAGACTTATTTTGGACTTTTGAGCTCTCTAACAACTTGTGTTGGTCTAAGCCAGCAAGTTTATGGCTGTTACAGCAGCAACAGGAACTCTAAAGCTGCCACTGGTATGTTGGTGGCCATTTTCCATCTTGTGGTCTATATAACTAAAATTTATTATTATTATTGTGTAGGAGGTGATACACATGTGGAGGTCCGAGGACAGATTTGTGGAGTCAGTTTTCTCCTTCCACCTTGACATGGTCCCAGGATCAGATTCAGGTCACAAAGCTCACATCATTGAGTGGCAAATGCCGTTAGCCACTGAGCCATCTTTCTTGCCCAATGACACATAATTATTTTATAAATGATATACTGTTATTCATGCCATTTCTAGTATCTTATTTACTTTTGTTTTTGATCTCTTTCTGTGTTCTGGACCTGAATGTTCCATTATTTTTGTTCTGTTCTACAATTATGAAGCCTTGGGACTATCAGTTTGCTTCTGGTGACAGCTTTGGCCTCACCTAGACATCTGATATGTTAGATTCTCGATATCAGCATGTTAAAAAAAAAACACTTGTGATTTTGATTCTGTTAATCTGAGATCTGTTTATAGGAAAGTTTACAAAAGCTCCCATGTGTTGGAGTTTTATTGTGTTAACCTGTCATGCTAATTTCCCGTGAGTCCTCAGTATCTTTGCAAGCTGAGATCAGAACTTGTTAGCCTTTACATTCAAATTTCATCATTGCAGTGACGGTTGTCCTTTCCCTAGCTAGCACAGATTTTTCTGCAAGAATCTGTTTCCCCCAGCACTTTGCTTTGCCCATCAAACATTTCTGGGTACACTGAGAGCCCATCTTAGTTCTGTGGCTTTTCTCAACCCCTCGGGGTAATCGACATCTTCCAGTCAGCATCCAGGGCTTAGAGGCTGTCTTGGCCCATCTGAGCTGTTGTAATATCACACCACACATGCTGTGACATATGTACAGCTGGGTCTCATCCCCCACAGATTGAAGGCTGGAAGTCCCAGATCAATGTATTGCTGGTTCAGCCACCTACTGGTCCATATTGACATCTTCTCACTTTGTTCTCATAGAGTAAGTGGCACAAACAAGCTCCCTTGGGTCTCTCCACATGAACGCTGGTCCTGTCAGGACTTCACCATTTCCCAAAGGCCCACGTTTCTCATATGTTAACTTGGGCACTAGGGTTTCATGTATGAACTTTGGAGGGGAGACCTACATTCAGATCCATAGCAACAGGACCTCAGTGTCGCCTTCCACAGCTGCCAGGCTCTGGTAAGAAAGGAAGAGTTAGTCTCCATGGAGACTTGGCAGGGATGTCCTGGTCCAGACCAGACATCCTGAATTATGATCACAGAGGCCACCTGGGTGCTCTGAGACTTGGAGAATTCTGAAATTGCTTCATCTGCTGGTGTTTGCTCAGCTTCTGTAAATGTTAAGTGGGCTTTTGAAGGGAACATGTAGTCTGTGTGATAGGGTCAGTTGAGTATGAGGAAACTGCTTTCTTCTGATACCATGGAAACTGAGGAGACTCCAGAGAGATGCCAGAAGAGGGGGGTATGAAGGTTCCCAGTAGCCTTTGGGAAGAGGGGCAGAAGATGTGGATGTTGAACGTGGGGAGGGACAGCAGTGGAGAAGGGTATGCGAAGGGAAGGAGGCTTTGCCAGCTCCTGGAAGGAGACACAGGCTCCTATTATATAAGACTGGAAGATGAGGCATGTAGTTGGGTGGAGAGAAAGGGCTATGGTAGAAGGTAGCCAAAGGCTCAGCAGGCGGAGGGTGTTCATCTTTCCTGTTTATGGAACCGAGTGAGCCCGAGGAGGGGCAATGGCTGGCTGGGTGTGTTCTAGGCTTTCATCTCTGATTCTACTTTTTAAAAAATGACTTGAATAGAAAATTATTTGCCTCACTCACCCTCCCCTACCCCCCTTCCCAGAAGCTCATATAGTGACAGCTTGGTCCCCAGCTGGTGACACTATTTTAGAAGGTGCCTCGTAGCTGGAGAAGGTAGGTCACTAGGGTAGACCTTTGAAGGTTATGCCTGTTGCCTGGCCCTCTTCCCTACTGTGTTTCTTGGGTGTCATGAGTTGAGCAGCTATGGTGCTCCATCCCCTTCTTGACAGTGATGCTGTGTTACGTCTTAGGCCCAAAGATGTAGGAAGCTGGCCACAAACGAAAACTCCTGAAACCGTGAGCCGACATGAATCTTTATCTCCTTTAAATCATATTTATCAAACTGGCCATTGCAATGCACAGCTGTAATACCAATATTCAGGAGGTGGAGGGGAGAGGGTCAGAAGTTCAATGTTATCCTCGGCTATATAGTAGGTTCAAGACCAGCTAGGCTACATGAGACCCTGTCTCTAAATAAGCAATAAACTTTAAAATAGTTCCACTTCTGTATTTGCCACAGCAATGAGAAGTCTGGCTAACACTAGGTCACACACATTCTGTCAGCACAGTATTATACCAACATCAAGGGAAAAGACCACCCCGGGAGGTCAGTTCCTGCTCCCTTTCCAGGCTGGGATCTCTCAGGCTACTGGCATGTTCTCAACCATGATGGTGGTCAGTTTTGTTCCTGTGTGTCCTGGGCTATGATCTGAGGCTGTAAACACATCCTCATCCATGGTAACAGGCAGTCCCTGCCCCAGGCTGTTTTTTGTCAGCCACTGACTTGCTGTTACCCTTAATAGCAGAAAGGTGGGGGGGGTCTGAGTTTGTACTGGGCTGTGCTTTCTTAGGACATTGGTACATCCTTGTCCACGGTAATGGAAAGCTGATGTCTTTGTGTGCCCTGAACCTGGGTCTATTAGCCATTGGCACCTTCTTGTCTGTGGAAACGGAAACCAGTGTCTCTCTGTGTCTTGGGCTGTGATCTGGTGCCAGTGGCCTCTTCTTATCCATGGGAACAGAAGGTGGGGCCCCATGCTTACCCTGGGCTGTGATCTATCATCTGTGGTTACTTTGTCATCTGTGGTGACAGGTAGGTGATATTCTGTGTATGCCCTGGGCATCAGCCACTGGCACATTCCAGTCCGTGGTGAGGGCAGACTGTGTTGTGCATTTGTCTAAGCCTAGGGCCCCATGTCACTGAAGGTAAAGGGAGACATGCTCCACACCGAGATGCCAGCTTTTGCTTCAGGTCTTATGCTGATCTGTAAACAAAGCCCTCTTGAAATAAGAACCCTAATGTGCGAGCCGGAGTATTCATTTGACTTCCTTAGAGGACCAAGCACTGTGACAGCCTCTCTGGTGAAGATTAGCACTTTGTAAGCAAGTGTGAGCCTGTCAGGACAAAGCAACACAATAACGTGTCCCTTCTCTGGCGAGAGCAGAGGGAAGTGGGACCAGACTGTTTCCCCGAGAACAGGAAGGGAGGCTTTGGGCTAGCACTTACAGGGAGTGCTGGGAGTGAGAGGCTCTGGGTGTCGCTGAGATGACATCATGGGACTGCAGGACGGACAGCTCTCATCACCTCAGGGAAGATGTCACAGGCTCAAGGGACACAGTGGGTATAAGTTGATTGACTAAACTCACAATCTCTAGAAACATGGGAAGGCTTTTTATTGGTTATGAAATATATGTGTACTCATATATATGTGCACATGTGTATGGGGGCCAGAGGTCAACCTCTGTATTGTTGCTTAGGAACTATCCACCTTATTATTATTTTTTTTTTTTGAGACAGAATCATTGACTGAACTGAGAGCTCACAAACTCACCCAGGCAGCTGCTCAGAGAGTCCCAGGGATTTGCCTGTCTCCACCTCCCCAGCTCTGGGATTGGAAACCACCATTGACACTCTTTGTGTGTGTGTGTGTGTGTGTGTGTGTGTGTGTGTGTGTGTGTGTGTGCTGCAGGGATTTTTCCTATACAGACTCTTTGATCACAAGGTGTACAGCATGATTCACAAAGCTACGTGGGCTATAGCAACATGGATCAATAGAGATTAAGAGGGCTAGAGGAGGAGAGATGCTGACATTCCTGTTTATTGCCCAGTCATTGCCCGTGAAGGTCCTTGTTAGTGTGCAGGTCAGGAACTGTCTCATCTCATCCCATAGTGATGAGCGTGCTGTTCCTGGCTAATTTCTCACTCATATCTACCAGAGCTGGGGTGGTGGGTGGGGAATAACAATGCTGTTAATCCTCCACTGGGCATAACTCTTGGAACCTGTTTAATATGGAGGTGCAGCAGATGGGTTTTGCCTCTGCAGTCCCTAACTTTGTAGACATGGTGCTGGGTGCAGCCTTACATCTGCTTTGTACGTCCATCGAACCCTTCCCTGGGAACACTGGTGTCTGTGGCTCCCTTAACGATTATTCCTGAACTTTGGTAGTGATAATTTGACCAGTGCAGATCATACCCAGAGGATCCAGGAGTGAGTGAGCAATCTTTCGTTTTCTAGTTAAAGTCATAGGGGACAAGTGATGCATCTTCCTGCTACCTCTTTCTGGCAATCCTTAGGATGCCACCACTGTCCTCCTAGAATGCATCTCCATCTAGTGCTGAGCACACCCTTGCCATCTACACACCAGCAGCAGCAGTGTGAGCAAGAAGAGATACCCTGCCCCATTATGTGAGGCAATCTAGCCTTCACAGCCTGAGGGTGTGGTGCCCAGCATCCCTTGGGACCAAAGAGGACACAGGGAGAGGGTGGGTGGTGGCAATGCATTAGCTCTGAAAGCTTTCTTTTTTGTCGTTGTTTTTCCGAGACAGGGTTTCTCTGTAGCTTTGGTGCCTGTCCTGGAACTAGCTCTTGTAGACCAGGCTGACCTCAAACTCACAGAGATCCGCCTGCCTCTGCCTCCCGACTGCTGGGATTAAAGGCGTGCGCCACCACCGCACGGCTCTGAAAGCTTTCTAAGCAGATGGATCCAGCCAGTTTCGGGGAGACTACTTTAAACTCGCATGGAGCGCTGACCTGGAGCCAAGGGCAGGGGACACACAAAGGAGGTGTGCTAGTGCTCTCATGTCTACATGTCATAGCCGGGAGAAGGTACTGACGCTGGAACACATGTGGAGGAGAGCTGGTGCGCTCATGCCTGGTGCTCAGGCCTAGCCTCTGTTCCAGGCTGGGGCAACTATATCCCAACATCCTGAGCTCATTCTGTGTCCATTGCAAGTAGGAGTCACCAAACACCTGTGTCAGCGCGTCCTGGTGACCCAGTCCCACCTGTGTCCCTGAAAGAAGGACCCGCTGGCCACCAGGAGCAGCTTGCTTACAATGCTGCTTGCTCTGGATTTGGGGACAAGTTCATAGTCACAGGCCCTCTGAGATCGGGGGTGGAGAGTGGGGGTGCCCAGTGGGGTCCAAAGGCCAGCATTGCGTTACTTTTCCCGAGGAACACAAACAGAGGTCTGCTCAAGCCAGAGAGGGTGCTAATGATAGACCAAAGTCCCAACCCCACCCAAGTCTAGCTTGGCTAAGCAGTTAGTTACACAGGAACATGGGTGAGAGGTTCCTTCCAGGAACATAGGTGACCCCAAGCATCTGTATCACCACAAAAGTCCCACCCTATCACTAACGATGACTTCAGGGAGCTGCGTCATGGAGTCCAGCCTTTTCTAGTCTTCTCCTTTCCATGAACTCTATCACCCCAAAACCTCACACACCCGGGAGGCTGGAGGGAATGGTAGGTGGAATTCCAGGGTGAGTGTTTGGTGATCCCCACCCCTTCTTATAGGAAATAATAATAGTTATACCTATGACCATTAATAAGACTATTAATAATTGACTATTAATATTAGTATTAATTATTTCTGTAGCTATCACTGTGTTGGTCTGCTTATTTGGTTGCCGGGACTATGGAGCCAAAGTTGTTTCTGCTTCTTGATGGCTATGATATGGTCACAGCCATTTTATGCAGCAAGGAAAAAGCTGTACAGTATCAGGGTAGAAGGTCAGAGGAGAGAAGTGACCGCCTTCCGTCCATGTGAGGACCCTCCGTCCAAGATCACTGCTGCGACTATACTGTTGCTGGTGTGTGTGTGTGTGTGTGTGTGTGTGTGTGTGTGTACATGTGATCCACCTTGTTTAAGGCAGTTTCTCACTGGTCTGGAGCTCACCAAGTAGGCTGGGCTTCTTGGCCAGCCAGTCCCAGGGATTCATCTGTCCTTATCTCCCCCACACTGTGATTACAAGTGTGCACTTTCATGCCTGGTGTTTTCTCACGTGTTTCGGGGATCAGATTCAGGTGCTTGTGGGACAAGCACTTTATGACTGAAGTGTCTTCCTGGGGCCCTGGACACTTGAAGAGCGTTTTCAGCTCTTTTGTAGAATTGTGCCTCAGCATGGGTGCCACTCTGTACCCTGGGTGTCTGTGTGAGCGGTGGTGGTAGGGCTGTGGTAGCCAAGGGCACTGGGCTGTTCCTGGTACAACCTTTCATATGCTGGGACTTGCCTTTGTCTTCTAGTGTGATGGCTGGCAGCCAGTCCTCTGTGAGAGGCAAGATCCCATGCCACACCTAATCTTAAGGGCAACCTCCCTGGATCTTCAACATTGTCCGGTGATGTGGGGTGTACGGGAGGTTGCCATATTCTGGATGCAATCCTGTTGGTCATTGCCAAGACGGTATTCAGGGTCTCCAAATAGGCCCTGATGATTCAAAGAGAGTTTCTGAGCCATGTGGGCTGCTGTCCTTTCTCTAGGATGAAGAAACATCCGAGTGTTACCAGTGGGGACTCTCTAACTCTTGGAGATCCTGCTTCCTCGCATTCTTCCCAGATCACCACATGCCAGACGAGGACACACGATGGACAGCCTCTAAAGGCCCACAGAGCAGCCTGGCTCCAGCCCAGACAGCCTGGCCCTGACAACCCCATCTCTCCCATAAATAAACCAGACGCGTTCTTCCGTCAGATGGTGTGGCCTGGTTTTTGTTTTGGGAAATCTGGACAAGAAGAGGCAGCAGACAGCCTTGGGTTCTGGCAGGGCTGTCCAGCCCGGGAGTGGCAGCTGGGCAGGCGGGCAGAGGACAGTCGGCGGTCAGCCTGCCCCGGATACTATGGAGGGCCCTGGAGACCAGAGCAGGAAGGGTGGATCAGAGGGAAGGAACCAAAGATGGGCAGGTCACTAGGCTCTTGTGTGTGTGTGACAACACACACACACACACACACACACACACACACACACACACACACACACACAGGGAGAGAGAGAGAGAGAGAGAGAGAGAGAGAGAGAGAGAGAGATGCCTAGAGAGGGATTCAGGGCTCAGAGACCCAGGCAAGTGACAGTCTATAGCGGCAAGTGGAAATCAAGGTCCTTTGAGAAAATGTCCAGACTTGGGTACCCTAGCACACTGAATACAGAAGGTACCTCCCATCTGAATCTCAGCAATGCCTTAGGAAAGGAATGACTGATCCCACACTCCACAGTGGAATGGCAGACTTTGTCCCATACATATTTCCTCTGTACGGTCTGTGTGTCTGCTTTCTCCTCTGTGGGACACATCCCTCAGACAGCATGTTTTCTCCTCCCTGCTGTGGACACAGGCCAGGCATCCTGGGCTCACCTCCTGCTGGGACCACTGGGACCTGTACCACTCACTACCCCACATGAAGGGAATTCTAGGTTGGGGGTGAGGCTGTAAACTCCCTACCCATCAGCCAGCCTTTGTCCACCAACAAGGTCACTGGGCCCTTGGTGTGCACGTCCTTTCTGACCAGTAGACCCTGCTGGAGGAGCCTACATGGGCAGCAGTAGGAACTGGCCTCCTGCATCTCTTTCCAGCACTGAACACTTTCTCTGATTCTGCCATTTAGAGACAGGATCCTATGTAGACAGGATGAGCTGCATCTCTGAAGGTAGAAGCCATCAATGGCTTCTGGTAGCTGTGTGGACTCTGCCTTGGGATCACTCAGAAAATGCTGAAGCGTTTGAACAAGTCGGGATTCTCTTAGGAGCTCTAGACACCTCTGAGACAAAGCCATGTTCCTCACAGTGGTGGAAGCATGGGTTCTGGAACAGGGTTTCTGGCACGTACTCATAGAAAGTGGAGCTGGGCCGGCCCTGGCATCTGCTCACTGCCCATTGGCCACTTGGCATCTAGGACTTTATCTACTGTTCTGTGTCCTAAAGATGAGAATGCTCTATTCTGGAGGAATCTCCTGTGACCATCTCTGGGAATGCTCAGATCTTACTAGAGTTGTAGCTCTCTTGTATGTTTGATATTTGATGCACAGGGAAGTGTCTTGACTGTAACATGTCTAGGACCCCTTCTTTTGCCTGGTGCTACCTCCAGCAATCAATGTGGCTTCTGTGTGGGGGATGTATGTATGTGTGGTGACGGCTTCTGTGTGGTGTGCAGATTCCCTGTGTGCGTATGTGTGTAATTTCTCTCTCTGTGTGTATTCTGTGTGTATATATATGTGTGTGACTTCTGTGTGGTGTGTGGCTTCTGTGTGTGTCTTCTGCATGGTGTGTGGATTCTTTTTTCTCTCTCTCTGTGTATATTTGTGTGACTTCTGTGTGGTGTGTGGATTCTGTGTGTGTGTGTGTGTGTGGCTTCTGTGTGGTGTGTGTGGATTCTGTGTGTGTGTATTCTGCATGTTGTGTGGGAATTCTGTGTGGTGTGTATAGATTCTGTGTATGTGTGTAGCTTCTGTGTGGTATATATGGATTCTGTGTATTGTGTGGCTTCTGTGTGGTGTGGGTATTGTCTGTGTGGCATGTGTGGAATCTGTGTGGTGTGTGGCTTCTATGTGGTGTGTGTGGCTTCTATGTGTTGTATGTGGATTCTGTATGGTGTGTGTGTATTCTGTACAAAGTGACTGTGTGGGCTGAATCTTGCCTCTTCTCCAAGTTCATCTGCTGTCGTCCCTGCCCCCACCACCCTGACTTTAGATTGTGACCTCACTTGGAAGGAGGGTCTTTAAAGAGCTGATGTGAGACCACTAATCAATGAGACCAGTGTCCAAATAAGAAGAGACTGGACCCAGATACACACAAGGGAAGATCACGCCATGTACAGGCTGGGTAGAGAGGACTCAGAAAGACTCAACACACTACTCCCGTGCATGGCCTTAGACTAAGGCTTTTGGAGCTTTGAGGCTGTTTGCTCTGTTCTTCATGACTTCCTCCTGGGCATTTAATAGAACCGCTGTGTGTGAGGTGAGCTTGCAGCAAATGTCAACGGGGTGGTGCGAGGCTTACCAGGTCCTGTGGTCCTAGACTGTATCCTTGAAGGCTTTATCTGCTAATTCTGAGTCTACTGGGGGAGGGGCTGTCCCACATGGTGTAGGTAACGATGCCTGTGGGTGTCAGTGGCTGATGATGCTTTGCCCACATGTCCTGGCCATATATATGTTGGCATGGGGTACTTAGTCCTCTGTAAAGCTTCCCCAGTCCTCCAAATAATGTACACGGAGGGAGTATGTTGGCACACCTAGACAACGGCTCATGCCAGCCTAGCCCACTGACCAGACCATGTAGTCTAGGGTCAGACGTATTTTGGCTTCCAGGACATGGTCAGAAAAGAGACTTGTGTAGGCCTCCAGGAAGGCTGGTGATGGCTACCCAGAGATTTTGGATTGAATCAGCATGAGCTGCCCCAGCAGGGTGCCAGCCCAGAGTAGGGCCTGTGGAACACAGCATTCGGACGCTGCCCTGTGCGTGTTCCTGCACTCTGCATCACTCTGCTGTGGCCCAGCTGGTAAGATGTGGTAGTTCAGAAAGAAATTTGCGCTAGTTGAGAGGGTGGCAAATGTTCCTGCAGCAAGACTCATTTTTCTTCTTTAGTGGCGGGCGCTCCGTTATTTATGTGAATGTTAATTTGTGACTGGGGACATTCCCCGACGCGGTCCTCATGCTGATGGAGACCTGGGAAATGTCAGCAGGAACATCTGGCAGGGACAAGTGTCAGATCCTGTGATGGATGGGCAGGCCTGTCGTGGTCCCAGCATCTGAGCCTGACCTGCTGATCCCTCTGTCCGGGCTGGGGCTGGCAACCTCGCTGTACTTCCTGGAGTTGTCTATCCCGGGCTCTGAGGCTGTGGGGATGGGGGGCTGGCTGCGCAGACCTGACTGTGGGACAGTATAGATTCTCATAGACAAGCCAGGTCCCATAGGACCTGCTTTAGAGTTGCTTGATTTAGTGGAGAAAGGGGAGGCTAGTCAGTCTCCACCCT
Organism: Ondatra zibethicus; assembly: GCA_004026605.1. NCBI lineage: Eukaryota > Metazoa > Chordata > Mammalia > Rodentia > Cricetidae > Ondatra > Ondatra zibethicus. Next base: position 101,970 of record PVIU01002631.1, read on the forward strand.
GGTCCCTGTAAGTCACCCTTGTTGATGTCTTGATTATCCCATTTTCTGGGAGGTCCTTTCCCATTCCCACCTCCCTACTTCCTTTAAAAGGTTTTATCTGTTTGATATTTATGCCCCTCATAAAAATTTCAAGAACAGAGCACAGGACTTAGGGAGATGGCTGAGTGGGGGAGCACTTGTCACACAAGCATGAAGACCTGAGTGCGGGTCCCCAAAACCCACATAAAGCTGGGTGTGCTGGCTCACACATGTAATCTCAGAGCTTCTACAGTGAGGTCGGAGATAGCAGGCTCCCCAGAAGCTCATGAGCACACACAGCAGCAAACAATAAGGAGGCAAGGGCTGACAGCTGGGGGTGCAGCCATTGCACGTGTGTGCTCACATTCACACACACCAACATGCGTGCATGTGTAAGGTATAGCACACATGAGCATGTGTGTGCATACATGCATATACACAAAGAGATATTTAAAAAATAGAGTACAATAACATCAAGGAGCTGACCTCAAGCCTTAATATTCCCTTTTCACCCCATGTTTCCAAGCAGGTTTCACCTGTAATGTTAATGAGAACTGGTTACTTTGTTAGGGTGTTCTTCTGAGCACCCCACAGGTAGCATCTCTTCCCACTCTCTCTTCACTGTGTAAATCGACCCTCTTTTCACTCCAGCTCCATGGAGGCTTAGAGAGGCCGCACAGTCAGCCAGGGACGAGGCCGGTATGTAGAGTGAGCTGGAGGTCATTCTCTCCATTGTTCGTCTACACGGATATCATGTGTGGATGTGGGTGAAATTTTACCCTCCACAGATGGGAGCTGCCTTCTCAGACACATTTGTTCCTGGCGTAGCAGTGAGAAAGACCTTTGACTTAGCATATGTTTATAAATTTAGTAAAACTCTTTTGCAGCTCATAAGGTTTTTGGCTTTAAAACAATTTCACCATATATTCATCATGGTAGAGCTTTTGTTTTCTATCACGTGACTCATGCATTCTGATTTATTTATCTCATCTGCCTTCCATATTTACTATGCAGCCTGGCTTCGGTGATTTGGTAGGTTTGTATTTGTTTACTAGTGGTGATTTAAATAGAATTTACTTATTTATTCTTGCTTTCTTTTGAAATGTAGACTCATGTAGCCCAGGCTGGCCCTTGAGCTCTCTATGTAGTTGAGGATGACTTTGGACTCAGGAGCTTTCTGCCTCTCTCTCCCAAGTGCTGGGATTACAGGCCTATATCACCATACCCATCTTGTTTTTCCCTTTCCTTTAAATAGACATATATTTACTGACATTAGTAACTTTCTGGTAGTTGTTAACCTACCCATGGAAGATTGAAGCAATCAAGTTATTTCTCTATGCTTTCCTCTACACTTTCTTTGGTTTTTTTTTTTTGTGGAATTTTCATTTTTTGATGGTGGGCACATCTCATTCCCTTTGACTTATTAAATTAACCAAGTATGAACTGTTTTTATATTACATAGCTTTACTTCCCAGACTTATGGTTTGTAATCCCAGTTATCCCAGTAAAACAGACATAGGGATCAGTTCCTGTCTCCCAAACCTATGATTTTCCCCTTCAGTGAGAATTGATATAGGGACTAGAGAGATGGCCTGGTCCTGCTCTTCCAGAGGACCAGAATTTGGTTCCTGACACCCATGTCAGGTGGCTCACAGTCGTCTTTAACTACAGCTTCAGAGGATCCAGTGCCCTCTTCTGGCCTTCTTGGACACCTGCAGTCATGTGCTCATATACACACACAAACACAGGCACAGACATAGACACGGTCTCTCTCTCTCTCACACACACATATACACACGTGTGTGCACACACCCACACAGAGGAAATCATGTCTCGGCTTCTTAAAATATAAGTGAGGAGCAATAGTGAGGGTTGAAAGTGGAGCCCTTCAGAAAACCTTGCAGCAGCAAAGAGAAACCATCCCTGATGTGTCCCACAGCCCAAGGCTCTGACTTGCACAAGGTTCCATGCTTAGTTGGGAGAGGTAGGATACCCACCTGGAACCCTAAGTTTCTAAACTGGAAACAACCCAAATGTCCACATGCAGTGGACAGACACATAAAATGTAGCAGATACAAATGGTGGAAAAAAAGAATGAATCACGATTATTCTACAGTATGAACCAACCTTGAAAACATTGTACATCGTGAGTGAATCTAGCCTCGGACTCGTACTGCATAGCTTTGTGTATAGAAAATATCCAACATGGGAATATTCATAGAGACAGAAAGTAGATTAATGGTTTCCAAGGCAACAAAAGACTGATCAGGAGAAGGAGAATTGGGTGAACGCGGTGAGATGACCCCAACACACGTGGGCTTCCTTTGGGATGAGGGCGATCTGCTGACATTATATTGTTTAAATGCATGAGTTGTGCGGTTTGTGAATTATAGTTCCATAAAGCTGTCTTGTTTTAAACAGTATTGAAACTTACAGTGAAAGTTATTCCCTTTACACTTACGCGCTAAGCTTTCTCTTTAAGACAAAGGGAGTCCCGTTTAGTGTGGATAAAAAGTTAACAGCTCTCCGATATTTTATGTGCGTGTTTGTGTGTGCATGTGTGTACATGTGCATACTGGTGCCTAGGCCTGTATGTGTGTGTGTGGTGTGCACACATGACAGAGAGGGCAGAGGAAGACATTGGGTGTCCTGCTTCGTCACTCTTTGCCCTTACTCTTTTGAGACAGGGTCTCTCACTGAACCAGGGCTAGTCTGGTAGCCACCAAACCCCATTCATTCATTCATTCATTCATTCATTCATTCATTCATTATTCATCCATTCATTCATCTGTCTAGGGACACAGGGATGCACACAGCCACTCCTGGCTTCTTTTGTGAGTTCTAGGGATTTGAACTCAGGTCCATACATTGGCATAGCAGCACTTTATCTACCTAGCCACCTCCCTGCCCTGCCACTCCAGTCTTTTTTATAGCAAGTGGAGATCACAATTTGGACTGAAGTCTTAGCAGATAAAGGTATTTGGCTGGAATTTAATAAAATTGGGTAAGACACAAATCTTGATGGTATTGAAGAGAGGCTGCATTTTGATGCCCTCCATGCCCATCTATACTGGTTCTCCTCAGGGTAGGAGAAGCAGGGATGTCTCTTCAGCTTGCCTGTTCCCTGCAGGGAAATTTGAGTTAGTGACTTAATGTCTTCGAGCCCAAGAGGCCTCCGTAGATGAGGCGTTATGCCTGCCTGTAGTATTTTAGTGGCGTTTGAATTTATGTCACCATGCCTGGCTCACAGGGGTCCTTTCAGTGATACCAAGTGCCCATGGAATGGAGAGCAGCGCCACCAGGGTTGAGGTACAAAAGAAGGTCAAGAGTAGAGGCGGAAAGATGTGTGGGGATCTTCTCAGGGCAGAGGGGCGCTGCTGTGGTTCCGTTGGGAGGCCTCATGCACTACGGGATGAACTTAGTCTTCATCTTGCAGGCAGCGCGGGAAGTTAGTTCTGGTTTTCAGTTTGCTGGTTTCCTGCTCACCCCTCCCCCGAAGCTGTGCTTGACTCTGCCAGGCTTACAGAGGGATAAAAGGCACCGAGGTCAGAGGTCAATAGTCTGACCCCTCACTTTGCAGAAGAAGAAAGGGTAGACCCGTTAAAGGTGTTTGAAACTGGTCACTTGGCTCTATGTCCAGTTCTCCCTGCCTGCCACTCCCTCCACCAGGCCCTTCAAAGTGTAGCCCAGCGTACATCCGATTGAGCACTAGATGAAGTGCTGGGGGCATTTGACTTTTGCAGCATCTTCATCTGAAACTGACTGGGCATGTTTAGGTCAGGAGAAAAGTCCCAAAAGATGTGAAGTTAGGTCCAGAGGGGGAACAAGGCCCGACAGGCCAAGTCTCCAGGGCTCTGTGAAGCTCAGACAGTCTGTCCAAGTCACTCCATTCCAGTCAAGTGTGGGAGGCTCAGGTCCAGCCATAGCTCCTCAGTTCCTGGGAAGAGAGAGACATGAACAGGAATTGCTCTACGGGAAGAAGGAGAGTGGCTGACATTTGACAAGGACCATACCCGTCTGTCTACCCCACATGCTCAGAGTGGGTTAGCGAAATAGCTCAGCCACTAATGGTCAAGCCGAATTTAACCCCTTGAACTGACTCCACAAAGTTGTCCTCTGACTTTGTACAGGTGTATTGTGGCACACACACATGCTCCCCAAACAAACCACAGCAACAAACAAACAACAACAAATACATATTTTAAAATGCTAAGAGAGCTGGGGAAACATGGACCCCAGTACAAGGATGCTCTACAAATAGACCTTTCCAGAAGGGGCTGCTCCAGAAGGCATAAAGCGGGAGCTGATAGAGGTGTGTGGGGGGAGGCAGGGAGGAGATAAGTGTCTTCTCACTCCGTGGATTGTGCTTGCCCACCCCTTCCACACTTCCACACAGTGCTGGCTCACCCCTGGCCCACCCCTGCCACACACAGCTCTCACCCTTTTAGAAAGTGGGAGATCAATATGCAAAACCATTGCCCAAGATGCAGAGCTAGACAGCATCCTCTCTGGTCCCGAGGGAGTGGCTCCAATCAGATGCAGCCTGTTGTGATTTGAACAGGAAGTGTTTCTCAGAAGCTCACATGTTAAACACTTGGTCCTCAGCCAGTGGTGCTATTTTGGAAGGCTCTGGAAACTTTAAGTGGGGATTCCCTGGGAGTACTCCTTTGGAGGCTATACCTGGTCCTTAGTGTCTTCCTTACTCTTTATTTCCTGTCCCCTGTGGGTTGAGGAAGATCCTCTGATTCACACTTCTGCAACCATGTTGTCCCTAAGCACATGGGGACAAACAGTGTGCACTAACCCTTCTAGACCCATGAGCTAAAACAGGTCTTTTCTCTAGTTAAGGTGCTTTCTCAGGTATTTTGGTCACAGCTATTGCACAGCTCTGTGACTGGTCAGGGAAGTCCGGCTCCTTTCCCATAAAGTTCCAAGGCTTGTTCAGCTCTGACCTCAGCCTCTGAGAGGGCAAGCGGTATCGTGACTGAGCAGGCTTTGTCAAGAGATGCACAAGGAGTCACAGGTCTGATCTATGCACTGTTCCCTCTTAGGTCAGCAGGAGACTGGGCTTGTCCCTGAAGGGAGGTTGGGTGATGATGGATATTAAATGTCCTTCTCTAGCCTTCCCAAACCCAGTTGATGGTCCAACTGGACCTCCTGGGAGCTGTCAGTTCTATGGACAGCAGCCTTGCAGAAGCATTCATGTCAGAGGGTTCTGGTGGCAAGCCCAAAGTATGTGTGTGTGTGTGTTAGAACAAGGTGGGTTTGGGAACAGCAGGGAGCTGATGTTGACACAGTCGGCCATGTCTTTCATTCATGTCGGGTTCCCTCTCGGTTTGGATCAGCCTTTCTTTACCATTCTTTCTGTTCTTTCTATCTGTGGGAGTGTGTGTGAGAGGCAGGTGCAGTGTACCAGTGTGCCAGTGTGCATAGCTGTGTGCATGCAGGTGAAGGCTAGAGAAGGACATTTAATATCTTCATTTGTCACCCTCTACATCACTGCTTTGAGAAAGGGTTTTGCCTACCTGGGTCAGCAAATGAGCTCTCAGGACCCACCTGTGCCCTCCTCCTCAATCCTGGAATTGCAGGCACATACTGTTGATACTGGCTTTTTTTGTGTGATGCTGGGCATTCAACTCAGAACGTCATGCTTGCAGAGTGAACACTCTCACCTACTAAGCTATATCCCAGTCCCCGTTCTCTCCTGATTGTTACCAGCACAACTCAGATAAACACGTGACAGTTCTTGGGCTGGAAGTTGCAGAATTGATGAGTTTAAGCCACAGACCTGGTTGGAATTATGCATGCACAGGAAGTGCCTGCAGCTTCTGGCTCCCATGTGAAGAGGCGTTGAGGGCAAGCAGCCAGCTTTACCAGTGAGAGTAAGATGCCCACTTGCATTTCCTACAATACCCCAGCTTTGAACACATCAGAGTTTTAAATGCTTTAAAAAATTAAAAGTAGCAGAGGATAGCTTTGGGTTGTAATACATGTTTAACTTTTAATTTCCATTTCCAGTGGCTGTTTCACCATCAGTCAGATAGCAAAGAAGCTGAACATAGAGCAGGAAGAGGTTAATCCTCACTGTATAATTTGCTGAGATCTGAACACTGGCAACTTGACTTGGTGTCCAAAGTATGGCTGGGCTCTGGGCCCTTACAGAGACACTGAGGCATGGGACTGAGTCCTCTATGGGAGCTTACTTCTGTCCCACAGTAGAAAGCCTGTTTGGTTTTGACAAATAATCACAGCCTTGCTGAATGAGAGTTGGGGCCAGAGTACCAGGCCTTCTGCAAGACACCGGACTAGACAGACATGGGATAGGACACAGGCCATCAGCAGACTCCCGACAGGTGCTCTCGAGGCTGGACAGGCATGGGGTAGGGACACAGACCACCATCAGACTCTCGACAGGGTGCTCTCCAGACTGGTGTGTTTGAGAGATCTTTTTAATATTTATTGAGTTAGGAGAGGGAACGAATTTTTATTAATAACAATTACATGTAAAAACAGATACACTTGCCACTGGCAGCAGGAAATCAAAGTCCTGGAAAAAAACCAGCAAAAATTAGCTCATAGTGTGTGCCTTGTTCCCTTGTCAATTTTCCTCTGCTGGGTTCTAGACAGCTGGTTCTGGGTTGCATACTAAACTGTTGATCCTCCAGCGTTCTGTTAATGAGCACTGCTTTCTTTGGGATGAGCCCCTTGTGTGGCATTATTCGGGCCAGTGGTCTTGGGGGAAGGTCTGTTGATGACCTCAGGGTGATCAGAGACTAGCCTCAGGCTGGTCACCCGTTAGCTTGGGGATGATCAACCTGGTCATGGAGGCAGCGGACCTTCAGGTTCAGGGATGGTCAGTGTGTTAGTGGCTTGCCTGGTGGTTGTGACATAAGAAGTGACCCAGTCAGCTTATGGACAGACAGGGCTCCCAGTGCAGTCCACCATTGCAGAGGCTCCATGGCAGAAGGAGCTTGAGGCTGCTGGTCACTTTGTGTCCCCAGTCAAGAAGCCAAGGGTGATGGGTACACTCAGCTCTTGCTCCTTTCTCCTCAGGCCAGGACTCCAGTGCGTGGTACAGTGGCACCCACAGTTGAGGGGGTCTTCCTGTCTCAATTAATCTGGATGATCCCTCGCAGGCCAGCATAAAGATCCATTTCCATGGTGATTCTAAGTCCCATAAAGTTGATAAGACCAATTATCACTGTCAACTGCTGGTCTTGGGTGGTCACCTCTCCTTAGAGATTGTCATTGATCTCGGGTTGTCATCCATTGGTCTTGGGGATGGTACTCTTTTGTTGTCAGGTGGGGGTCATGCTTTGGTGTGGGAATGGCCATGCATTGATCTTGGGGCTGGCAACCTTGTTGTTAGGTGGGGTCATGCATTGGTGTGGGGATCTCCACACATTGGTCTTGGGGACCATAATCTTTTGTTGTCAGGTGGGTGTTGGGGGATTGCAGACCACCAGACCCTAAATTTCTTGCAAACAACTTGTTTACCTCTGCTCTGAGCAGCCTGCAACTGCTCTGAACGTGAGACCCTGATGGCAGGGGAGTGGTTTCTGATGGGCCTGCAGCTGAAAGATCCCGAGAGCTGGGGCGTGGCCAGAGCTGACAATAAAGGGGCATTCTTGTTTCAAGGATGACCTGTACCCCTGTCTCTGTGTGTGTCTGCGTGTCTGTTTCAATCTTCAGGCCCTTGCCCGCCTCACAGCCATCCCATAGTGCAGGTAGTACGCTACAGGTGGGCTCATGCATTGGTGTGGGAATGGCCACGCATTGGTCTTGGAGATGCTTTCCCATTGTATTCACACATTGGTCTTAGAGACAGTCATCCATTGACTCAGGAAATGGTTATTCATTGGCTTTGGAAGTAGGTAGCCACTTAGCTTGGGGGTGATCATAGTACCTAGATGATGGTCTCCCACTGGTCAGCCCCTGGTTTTGGGGGGCAAGTGTGCATTTCATGGCACCCAACAGAGATGATTTATAGGATGCTGGTTGTCAAGGAACATGTCAAACAACTCTGTCTGAGAGTCCTGTCAAGTTGAGGGCTCTGGTCCTGTAAGAAGGACCTGAGTAAATTGGCTTCATACCTTACACTCATCTCAGATTTATCTCTGAGTCCCCAGTACCCTTTCTGTCTGGCTGAGTGACCTTAGGCCAGATGCCAATGCTCCCTAGGTCGCCAGTTTCTAGTGCCCTTCATGTAGCTCTGATTCCTAGACTCTGTGTATCCTTGGAAGGCCTCTTCATCCTCTGAGCCTCAGTGTCCTCGCTGGAAAGCAAGCAGAATACATGAAGATCTTGACTCGAGGCCCACCAACGATGTGTGCTCTAGTTCTAAGGATGCCCCAGGCCTCATGTGCTTCTGTAGCAGTGTGGTAGAGGATGGATGACAGGCGCACCCCACTTACAGCTGAGGGACTGGAGACTCAGAGAGCTTTGGCATCCTGTCTGAAGTCATCCATCCAGAAAAAGGGTGCCAGTAACCTAGTAAATCAGACTCCCAGGTTAGCTTGTCCTCTGTTAACCCCTCAGGGGTTAATTCCCATGCTCATTCAAAGGCGTCTATTAATAAAAACGGATTTGAGACGCCTGTCTCCTCTAAAACCACATGCATGGGAACCATCCATGGAAGTAACTCTTGCTGTTGTAAACATTCTCAGCGCACACCAGTGGGTGGGGACTGCCCTTTTGTCTTTGCCATCACGCAGCTCTCAGAGGACATGTCCTGATTCTTGGGGGTCAACTGTTCACTCAGCCTGTAAGCATTTTCTTGGTCCCCACCAGGTCTAGTAGTGCCCTGGGAACCAGGGATGAGTCATAAGTGTGGGGGCCTGAAGGGTTCCCACCAAACCCTCATTCCTCATAGTCCATGGTCTTCCTTCTCCACTTCCGTGGCTTTCCTTCCTGCCACGTACACAGTGGATCCTGGAAAGTCCTCTGCTTTCCCTTTTCTATGCCTCTCAGAATGGCTCCTCTTTACCAGGCCAACCGTTTGGTCCCAGTATGGCTTTCTCGATGCTGCTGATGTAACAAATGGCTTGCAAAGATCAAAATTCATTCTCTCGCAGTTCTGGTGGCTGACGTCTACAGTCAGTGGAGCCTGCTTGGGCTCCAGCTGAGCTCTCTCTCTTCCCGTTCTGCATGGTTGCCGATGGTCCTTGTGGCTGCAACATCCCCATCTCATCTTCCATGTCCTATCTTCTTCAGCATCCTCCTACATAGAGGAAGTAGTGTGATTATATGTAGGGCCACACCGATGGTCATGGGAACCTTCTGAAATGCTGAGCCTCAGCTGAGTCCCTTCTGCAGAGGCCCCTTCCCACCACATTTGCACCTGTGACTGAGACCTGGATAGATTGGGGTGGGAGGGCTCTTCAGTCAGTTCCAGACCTGGAAGTACTTCTGGCCCTGGCATCTCCCACCTAGCAGAATCAGATCTGTCCCCAGGTCTTGTTCCAGACTTGACTTCCTCATATTCCTGGACTCTATATGCCTCGTCCAGGCCCTGCTACCTGCCTCCCAGGCACTCGCCGCTTGCTCTCAGCTCCCCAGAGCCACTTACATTCTTCCAGTCCCCGCTGTCCACAGCAGCTGTGAGTCACGTGAGGTCTTCCCTGCCCAGAGCCTTTCAGGCTGCTGACTACCCTTCCGACGGAGACCTGCTCTGCATTACATGCTATGAGCTTTACTCCCAGGTTCCCAGCCACCCAGTCAGCTTGTTCCGTTGACGGTAGCCCTCCTCTAGGCCTGTGTATGTGCCATGTCCCTCACCTACACATGGTCACCCTCTCTAACTTCTGGTTGACAGGAAGGGTTGGGGCAGGTTTTGGTTAGACATCATCCCTATTTCTTGAGTCTGGGCCTGATGCTTCCTGTGTAGCTGGTCCTCCACCAGCCCTTGCCTGTGACCGGAGCTACTCTTTCCAGTGATCATTGCCCTCTGGCACCTGGGCTCTCCCAAGGTAAAGGCAGCTGGTGTATGGATGCATCTAGCATCTTCCACTAGACTCACGCTGATTGCAAATGCTTAGCAGGCCCTATCAGAGTGCCAACTGCACTCAGTCTTCAAAGCTCCCAGCTGGCAAGAGTATAGGGCCCACCGGGCACCCTGAGGTCAGGGAAAAGGAGGGTGACCTCTACAGACACTCTGTCCCTCTTGGTCAGGTTGACGATTTGACAGATGCCATTTGGGTAATAGGTAACAGATGCCAATAGGTGGAGAGGGAATAGTTTCTGAACATCTGGATGGGTGATGCCAGGGACCAGACAGGGAACCCTAGCCAGTACCAGCTAAGTTCAAGCAACAGAAACACCAGCTCTTCTGATTGTCTGAGAGAACCTGAGGCTCTGTCATTGGTGTGAACTCTCCTACATCTTAAATCTGAACATCCAGTGGAAGCTGTACAAATTCCCCGTTAGTCGTAATTGTATGATGTGGAGGAATTACATCCCCAGGCTAGACACAATAGGAGACTTAGGGCTTATGGTTGACAGACCGAAGAAGTAAATTGTGGGAACTGGAGTGGATGAGGGGCAGGTACACTGGGTGGCACCGGGTGACTGCATCAGAGAAAGGCTCTTTGGGAGTCTCTGAGCCTGACGTGAAAGAGAATAAGGGTTTATTACCAGGTTGCCCAGGTGAGAGATGGCAGCAGGAACTCCCACACTAGTGTATGGCAAGCTTGTGGGGTCAGTGACTCGGCTATGTTTACACACAACCCAGTGACTAGTGGGAGGTTCAAACAGTTGCAGGCTGAGAGCCTTGAGTGACATAGAACACAGCAACCTGAATGCAGACAGAAGGGTCCAGCAGGAAGCCCCATGCAGCCAACACTTGCTATAGAATCTGGTCTTAGGGCAAGGGTAGACAGAGGGAGGGGAGGAGGCAGAGAACTGTGGCTAGCCATAGGGGTGTATATCTGTCTGAGGTGTCCATGCCAGGAAGTGTGTAGCTTAATTTTCTCCAAACTTTGTTTTCCAAGAAAAATTGCAATTTCCTTTTCTTTAAGAGTTACGTTTTAAGACGCATTTTTAGCTATGTGTACGCATGTGTCTGTGTAAATGTGGTTGTACTTGGAGGCTAGAAGAAGGCATGGGATCTCCTGGGGCTGGAGTTCCTGGATGCTGTGAGAAGTCTGACATGAGTTCTGGAAACCGAACGTGGAACGCTGCAAGAGCAGCAGGCACACTTAATCACGGGGCTATGTCTGTTGTTCCTGCGATTTCGTTTTAAAAGGTGAAATCTCATCATTTTAGTGGGTGGTTTCACAGTATTAAAAAGTATGGTTTGGGGCTTTAGAGGCGACTCATGGAAGGAAAACACTTCCTGTGCAAAGCATTGAGAGCTTGAGTTCAAATCTCCAGAACGTACGAACAGCTGGGTGTGGTGGTGTAAACATCTATAACCCAAGCGCCCTATGGGGAGGTGGGGGAGGGGAGCAGGAAGGTGGGGAGACAGGAAAATCCCCGAAAGTTCACAGGCCAGCTAGCTTGACATACTTAGTGGAGATACCACAAAGGGCCCCTGTTTAAACAAGTTGGGAAGGCATTGCGGATTGTCCTCTGACCCCCACATCTGTGCTGTGCCATGCACACGCTCAGTTGGCAGAGAGCTTGCCTTGAACGTGTAAAGACTTGAGTTTGACTCTCCAGAGTCAAAAGGCATAGCAGCATACATCTCTAGTTTCAGCACGCAAGAAGTGGAGGCAGGGTTAGAAGTTCAAGGTGAAGCTAAGCTAATTAGTTGGCTTGAGATCTCCCTACCCCTCTCTCTTAAGAAAGCATTGTCTGGGCTGAACCGATTGTGTCTGTAGGTAGATGTAGTTCTTGGCTGAGGGTTTTGACCTGTGTCTTGGAATGACTCTGTTCCTGGAGGTGGCTCGTATTTGATGCACCCTCGTGTCCTCATAGGCCCACATACAATCTTGCAGTTATACTTCCAGCTGCTAAGACATTCCAGAGGGAGGGTACTACCCTTAGGGACCCTCCTCACTGCTCTCCCTCCTCTGTCTGTGTACTGGGAGTCTGAACTTCTCCACTTTGCCTCTGCAGGCTGGTCTGATCCGTATGGAGGAGGAGGAGTTCTTTATTGAGCCCCTGGAGAGGGGTCAGGCAGATCAGGAGGCTGAGCAAGGCCGAGTGCACGTGGTGTATCGCAGACCGCCTACTCCCAAATCCCCTCCTCTGGCGGGGCCACAGGTTCTGGACACAGGTAAGGCTGCTGTGGATGGGCAGGCTGGGTGGGGAGCACTGAATGTCTCCTGACTGTCTGTTCCTGGTTCCCAGGGAAACATCTGGGGAAACTCAGGTCTACTTCTGCAGGCCTGATTGGAGGCTGAAGCTGAGCCCCAGCCATACTGGCTCAGGAAGAAGTCAGCTGCCTGCCTGACTGGATGCATGGCATGTGGGGTGCTGGGGTGTTGAGGCAGAGGGTACATATGGGTAGCCAATAGTGATGGTCCCCACTGCTTACAGGTCTAGGGCCCTCACAGAAGACTGTCTAGTGGTCTATATTCTGTGAATGCTAGGGAACGGGAGAGAGTGGTATCAATACAGACAGCGTCTTGTGTCCTCCAGACAGCCCCTGTCTCCTGCTCCTGTACTGCTGTGGTCTCTGGGATGGTGTCTGCTTTTATCCCAGAGTTTCCATGCTCACTCAGAAGAGAAGGCCCCAAGTATTCTTTCTCTACACTCCCCACCCCAGGACACACCTCGAAAAGACTCCAGAGTAGCTCCAATAGCCTCAATGTCTTCCACACGCACTCATAGGGTCTTACCATTTTCAACTTAGAATCACAGGGTACTTTGGGTCCAGGAATATGGGAGGAACTATGGAGTGGCCTGAGCGACTGACTGGCCAACTGGCTGTAGCCTCAAAGGTCTCGCCAAGACAGCTTGACCCACCCCAGAGGTCTCTGGATTTGGAGTACTGGATTTTGCGGAGGCCTGGGTCAGGATCTAAAGTGCTCTTGCAGGTCCCAGGGCCCCAGTGTGTAGATGAGTCCTCCTTGCCTAGACCTGGACCCCAGGATGAGTAAAGCCATGGAGAAGGGGGGACAACCATGATCAGGGGACCCAGAATTTTGGGTCAGACACATTTGCAGACATCTAGTTAGTAGATGCTCCTGACTGGTGAGCCCCTCCCTGTGCTATGATTTATTGAAATCACCCCTCTCCTCTAAGCGAACCCCAGCTCATTTATTTTAGCTCCCTCTGACAATCTGGTTTGACAGATCAATTGGGCACAGCCTGGCAGGGTACTGTTCTAATTTTAAGACACCATGTCAGGGACCTCAGTAAAGGAATTGCTCGTTGGCACACTGGCGTTCCCTGGAGATAATATTTCTAGCTGCCCCTTCTTCCCTGGTAATGAATAGCCTTCTACCTGTCAACAGCTGGGTTCTGGGGGCTACCTGCTCAGCCTTACCCAAACTTTAGCCTCACTCCCACCCTTGAGCTTTTCTGAATGAGAGTAACCCTGGAAGGCTAGAGGGAAAATGGACAGAGGAAGTCAGGACAAAACAGACCTGGAGGGAGTCTTCCTCCTGGCCTCGCTCTCTTGCCAGTCAACTGCCTTTGGTCAAAGTTAGCTTTTGTTCTCTTATAACAGCTGAGAGGGGTCAGTCTGTCTCTTAGAGAGCTCAGGGCCGGCCACTTTGTCCTTGGCATTTCTTCCAGTAGGGCTGGCCTCTACTGGAAGAGTCTGGGTGGTTGTGGCCTCTTTCTCCCCACCTCTGAGCTCAGGCTGGGTGAGGTGGAGCCTGCACCGTGGAGCTGGCTGGGTGCCCTTAACTGTGTCTCCAATCCAAGATTTCATATTGGGCTTATCTTCCTGCCCTGGGGCCCTTCCCCCAATGGTCTAGCTGGTTTTGTTTTGTTTTCTGCTCTGTGCTTAGCATTTTGGCATCTTCCATTGAGTAGTGCCTTTGCCTCCTGATCCCATACACACATCCCTGATGAGAACTTGGAACTGAGAACGCAGAGAGAGGAATTTCAGAATTGACCCAGAAACCACTGACCCCAGATAGATGCTGCTGGGTGAGATCAACTGCCCAGGGCAGGATGAAGCTGAGCTGGAAGGTGGGTGGGTAGGGCCTGGACATCAGTCATCAGTGGAGGAGATGAATCTGTCCAAGGCTAAGCACAAGGCCACAGTCTTGGGCTGCAAGGCCAGGCGCTCCAGCCGGGAGCTCAGGCTGTGTGGGAGTCCTGGGCTGTAGCTTCAGACCACAGGCCTATGCTCTGGGAGCTAAACCCCCTTTCTGAGCCTTCCTATTCAGTGCCAACATGATGAGACCTTATGGCCCCTTGAATGTGTCTGATGGTTCCCAAATGGTCCATGGCTAAGATAGACTCACTGGCTGGAGGGGGTCCAGACAGTTTATGTCGGAGCTGGGCCAAGGGCCCATGGTGACCTCAGACAGTTCAGCTTTCTGTCAGCTTGGGCCCTGACAAGGCACAGAATGGCAACTGGAACTTATAAAATCTGTGTCCCATGGCTATGTACAGCAGGCCAGCATATCTTAAGGGGCCCAGGGCAAAGGATTTGTGAGTGTGTGTGTGCGTGCGTGCATGTGTGTGTGTGTGTGTGTGTGTGTGTGTGTGTGTGTGTGTGTATGTGTAGGAGAGGGTATGGGATGTCCTCAGAACTTGATCCCTGGGAGGCTAGGCTGAGGAGGCAGAACCGTTAGGAGGTGGGGCTAGCTTGTGGGGCTCTGCCCTCATCAGGGGACTCATGGAATTGGTTGGGGCTCACAGGAATGAATTCATTCTTCTAAGTGCAGATTTTTATAAACTGAGCTCAATACACATGCTTGATCTCCGTGTAGCTCCCCGCCACTGTGTTGTGATTCAACCAAGGGGCTGTGCATGAGGACACGAGCATAATGCCAGTGAACATCACAAGCCAAACAAACCTCAATACCTACCTTATATATTTTGTTATAGTGACTCACAGTAGACACAGGGACCATTTATTTATAATAAAATACCTGAGTCAGGGTAACTTTATCAGGAAAGGAGGTTTATTTAGCTGATACTTTTGGAGGCGGAGAGTTCAAGGTCAGGTGATGCTATTGGTTAGGTCTCTGGAGCGTGCTCAATGGGCAGTGGCAGGATTGCATGCTGAGGTAAGAAGTCACATCTCCAGGCAGGAAGCCAAGAAGTGACACATGGAAACCAAAGCAAGGGACGTGGTAGGAACTTGACTGATGCAGGCTAGAAATGGCCAAGTGCCCGGGCTAGGGTGAAGTTGGGCTGGAAGATAGGGTGGATAGGGACTGGTCACTGGAGGAGATCAAACTGTCCAAAGCTGAATTGTAGGCCTCAGTCCTGGGCTGCAAGCCCCAGACTCTCCCAGTGAGAGATCAGACTGTTCTGGCTCCACCCCAAGGGGCAACCACAGGATATGGGTTCAAGACATTCCAAAAAGTATTGAGGGGGGTGGGGAGTCAAGATGCCAGGAAAGGGGGAACTCAAGTGTCAACAAAAGCGTGACTTCTGGGTCCATCCTCAGACCTTGTCTTTGTTCCCATCTTTCGTCTTTGTCTGGGGTTCTTGAAGAAGGAGCCAGCACTGGAGTGCGTTAGCTGAAGCCCTGGCCGGGCCAGAAGATCCGCTCTGCACTTGGAACTAGATGATCTTGGCATGTATCTTGCCCTTAAGCATAAGACAGCTTTGGAACACTAGCTGGATAGACATGTATTATGTCATAATTTGGGGACCAAAAGCCAGAGATCACTGTCACCGAGCTGAAATGGAGATGAGAGCAGGGGCCACACTGCCTCGGAGATGCTGGGAGGGAATTTGTTCACTGTCTCTTCAGGCTCTGGGCTGCTGGCTTCCCTCGGCTTGAGGTCACTTCACTCCAGAGGCTGCCTGCAGGTCACTTCTCGTCCTCTGCCTGTGTCCGACATCCCTATGCCTCCATCTTGGAAGGTTGGTTCCATTTAGGTTTCCTCTGGAGCACCTCTCCCTCTCAAGATCCTTGATCTAATCACATCTTTTAAGCACTGTTCTGTCATGAAAGGTCCCAGTGACAGGTCCCAGAGGTCAGAACTTCGTATTTTCAGCGACTCCCTTTTAGCTGAGTGCAGAAGGTGTAACACCCATGCACAGGAGCGACTCCATCCAGTCTGAGCCAGCTATCTCCCCACACGTGGGACGGCCAGTCAGATGAGGCCACGTGCACAGAGCAGCCCCCTCACTGTCGCCATCAAAGGTGGTGTCTCCACTGAACCTGGGATTCTGAGAAGATCCCCATGTCATAGTCTAGACATTTGATCACCTCCCTTCCATCTACCTGTCTGCACAGCGTCCCACCATTATGACAAAAGCTGCAAATTCAGAGGTCTTCAATGAAGACAGCAGCTAACAATAACAACAAAATCTACTCCTGGCCTGGCTTTCATCGCCACCTCCCTTCTAGTACTGTGGATTCAACTCAGGCCTCATGCATGATCCCTCCCTTCTCTTGACCTTGTTTTCATAGGTTGCCTCGTGGATCCCGGGCAGCTGAATATTTTAGCATCAAGAGAATTCAGACAATAATTTTTATGAGAACTCTCCAGTGTTTTAAAATGTGGCTTCAAATTTCAGAAAAGCACCATATGGACCAAATAAAATAGGCCCCTCCTATTGACCAAGGCTTCCGTGATGCAGAGACTGTCCTTCCTATTGGGCTGCTTCCCTGGGGTCCACCTTGCTCTACCTTGGAATGGAAATGAGGCAGGTGGTTCCGGTCCTGGGGACCTGCTTCTGGGTTGCTGTGCCCTCAAGGCCAGCTCTACACATTGCCCCAGGGCTGAGAGAAGTCAGACAGTCCTGTGCCAGTGACCTTGGCCGCTGCCTCCTCTTCAGAAGCAGCGGGTGCCAAGCCTCTGCCCGCTGCTGTCAGGTTTGGGTGTCCTCCCTGACGGCCAGAGGAGGCTCCACACCACAGGAGCTGCTTTGCCCTGCTGCTGCCAAGGCGAGCCTGCAGAGAGAGGATGAAGTGTAGGCACCAAGTGGCTCCTCCACGTGGCTGAGTGTGGCCTGAAAAGTCTCCACCTACTGGCCCATAGCCAGCCCTTCCCTTAGACTGGGAAGCCAACCCCTTCTGACCAGACTTTATCGCATTACCTCTCCTTGAGCTCAGATAGGAGTTTTCCAGGGTGTAGGGAGCCATGCAGGGTGAAGTGGGGGATGGGGTGGGGCAGAGCTTATGTCCCCGGGCTTAGTAGGGGGATGAAGCTACAGTCGACCCGGGATCTGAACAGTGTCCTGCATGCAGTGGGCAACCATAAGCGGTCTCTCGGGATCTGACCAAGCATCCTGCACTTTGGCAATCCTGCTCAGGCTGCAGTGTGCTGGAGGTTGGAGGTAGGGATGCCATGGGGGTGGGGCAGAGAGGAAGAGGGTAAGCGAGCGGAGGCTGTCTAGATACGCCTCTGGATGGGACGGAAGGTGTGAGGACTCCCTGGCAGGCAGGCCACCAGGACTTGGTTACGTGTGCATGTGATCTTAGATACAGGGCTTAACTAAAGGTGAGGTCTGGGTAGTAGGGAGCATGGAAGATTTGAGAAACCTGAGAGAGGTACAGTGGAGAAGGGGTGCAGACTTGCTGACAACCGGATGAGGGGCCATTGTGCCTACAGACGTTCATACTGCTCGCAATAGCACAACTGACTCAGTGGCTTAAAACAGCTTAGTGTAGTCTCCCAGGGCTCTGGGGGTCAGGAATTAGAAGATGGGTCTGTGAGAGCTTTTCCCTGGCCTCTCCCGGCACCAGCCTAGTGGCTGCCTCCCTCCCTTGGCTTGTGGCTGCATCGTGCTGATCTCTGTGATCATATTGCTTCCTCCTCTTCTGCTGAAGCCAGGTCTCCATCTTCCTCCCCCTTATGAAGGCATTTTTTGATGACTTTTAGGGCCTTCTAAAATAATCTTGGACAGCTTTCCTCCCCATCTCAAGGTGCTCAGTCTAATCTCATGTGCAATTGCTTTAGCCTTAGAAGGGAATGGCGGTGGATTCTGGGGAATAAGTTGTGGATATCCTGAGGGTAATGTTTCAAGCCTCATGTCTAAGCCTTGAACCCTGGGATTGCAGAGAATGGGGAAGTGAAGGGAGGCGTTTGGGTAGACTTAGGACTGAGTTCTGGCCTTGGCTCATGTACAGACACCAGGACCCTTCTGTGTGTCTCAACCCAGCCGTTTCTTGAACTTCTTCCCAGAGCCCTGGGGTTGAGCTCTCTCGTGTGGTAACTCTGAAGCTTGCGATGCCCGTTTGCCTCTAGACTCTGTCATGCTGTCCATGGTCAGCTCATTGCCCTGGATCTGGTACTCAGTGCTCTCTCAATCCTCCACCCCCATTCCTGCAGCTTGGGGGGACCCAAGGAGAGCACTCTTTGTGAAACCTGAGGCAGCTGGCCTGGGCTCAGGGAGGCGCATTTCAGAGCCGAGCACACCCTTGGCAGAGGCCACAGTGCGCCTGTCCTGTAGGCTGGGCCCTTGGGAGAACTTTGGGAGATGCCAGGGTGGTGACGTGGCCTCACGCTGGGAAGAGTGGGTGGGGGTTGACTCTGGGAGAGCTGGAGGCTGCACATTCCACGAGGCCCTGAGTTGTCTGGGGCCAGAGCTGTTAGCAGAGTTGGCTGGGCCCAGCCCCCTGGCCTGGCTGGTTTCCTGGGTTGGGGTCTGTGGTGTGGGAGTGCTGCCCTGGAGGTCCTTCCTAGGCTATAAAGTCAGAAGCCAGGCATGCAGCAGCTCAGACCCTACCTCATCCCTCAATAGAGATAAGATGGGGGACAAGAGTCAGTCCCCACAACAGTCTATGCCTGGCATTCTGCCTGACGGGTGCTCACAGTCCTGTGTGCTTGGTTGCTCTGTCACCGGCTTAGATTTAACCATTGCTGTGCCTCAGGCCGTCTCTCCCTAACTTCCTTCCTTCTGGGATTCTGCAGGCTCCGGTTTAGGGGTAAGGACAACCAGGACACAGGAGCCTGGGGGACGTCTTGAATTGTTGGTTCCTGGATAGATGACCAATGTCACCTAGAGGATGACAATTTCAGCCCTGGCTTGGCTGTGGCCCCGACTCAGATGCAAGAGACAGTTCTTAAAAATGACTGGCGTTTCTTGGAGGAGCCGCCTCAGCTTTCACAGTTGCTTCCAGCAAGCCTGGGGGCAGTTTAGTGGAGGGCACAGTATTGCATGGGAGCCAGTGTGGTGTAGGGTAGAGTATACTTGGCTAGACCCCACCTGCATGAGTGACTGTTTGGCTATAGGACCTTGAGTAAGGTGTCCCACTCCCTGGTCACTCAGTTTCTCCATCTTTAAATAGGTATAATGTTGAGCTGTTGCTATGAGACAAGATCATCATCATGTCTTTGTCCAGAGCCCCTGTCTTGCTACAGCATTAAGATTTCAGGAACATTTCCCTTGGAACCGCTGGTCCCCTCAGCTCTTGATGTCCCTTCTCTGTTGCTACCTCTTCTCCAGACACAATGAATCGATGCTTTGCCTTGCTTGCCCTGGATTTGGGTTGCAAATGTCCCCCAAAGAGCTTTCTTGGCGGTACACAGTGACCATGCTGGTTTCCAGACAGCACACAGCTCAGAAATGAAGCGCTGTCCGGCTCACAGGTGTGCCTGGAGTTTAATTAAGAAGGCTAGCTGTGTCTGGTGGTTATGCTGGCCTTTGGCTGGTCAGGTCTGCTCTCTGCAGGTCTCCAACACAGCAGATGCCAATTCCTGGAAGAGATGCGATGCCTCTGGGGACAACTCTGCCTGTGGGTCTACTCAGACCACATCTCAAAGGGCCAGGGAAGTGACTGGCTGGATAAAGTACATGCCCCCTCCCAAATGTAAGGAATGGGGTTCAGATCCCAGCACCCATATAAAGCATCAGGTGGACCTGGCACCTGGCCTATAATCAAGCGTTCCAGAAGTGGAGACAGGGGATCCCTGGGGCAAGCTGGTGATAAGCTAGCTGAATTGGCAAGCTTCCAGTTCAGCAAGAGACCTTCTCTCATAAGTAAAGTAGAGATCGATGGAGAAAGAAACCTGATTTCAAACTCAGGCCTACACACGCATACACACACACACACGCATACACACACACACACACGCATACACACACACACACACACACACACACACACACACACACACACACCTCAGGACTGGGCAAGGCTCCTTTCCTGTACCTGGTGCCTCCCATGGACAACTGTAAAAAGCACATGGGCTTTGTGTGTTATAGAGGTGTAGGCAGCAGGCATCCGTGGGCTGCCCTGGGACACGGGCCTCTGGGGGACTCGGAGGGTCCCAGCGCCAGCCCTGAAGTCAGCCGCCATGATGGCAAAGACTAAAGAGTGAGGGCGGGTCCAGCTCAGAAATGGGCCTGGGGCTTGAGAGCTGAACCCTGCCCATCCAGAGCAGCCGAGAGCCTCTGACCACAGGCCCCAGTCCCTCCCCAAATTCTCGGCAGGGAAGCAGACACTTCAGCCAGCCCTAAGCCTGAAGTGTTTTCTATAAAAATTTCCAATTTTCCTTGACCCATTTCTCTTTGAAATGAATCCCGACCGGCACTATGCACTTGGCCCTGAAGGAAGCCTGAGCTGGGGAAAGGTCATGCAATTAGGTGGAAATGCTGGTGTCTGTCTGGCTCTCTCCTACCTGTCCTGGGCTTTATTTTTCTCTTCTTTAATCATATGCCCTCTCTCTCGAGCCCAAGCTGGAGCATCATGGAGCCATGCAAGGGTGAAGGTGTGGAAACAGGGTCAGACCCTGTTCTGGCTTCTGTACTTAGTCTAGGCCTTGGAGCTCAGAGATCACGTGAGCCCCAGAGCTGCAGCCCCTACTGCTCCTTCTGTTTGCAACACTTGTCCTGGCCCTGGGCCTCCTGTCGTGCAGGGTCTAGTTCAGCTGTGCCTCCCTCAGCAGCCCTCACTCACGCTACAGTCTTGCTCTGGTTAACTCTGACGGAGGGAGGACTTGCTCAGGTTTGCTGCCACCCACTCCAGCTCGCACACACCGAGAATGAAAACTAAGCAAAGTCAGGCTACACTCTAGAGTCAGGACGCATCCGCCAAAGTTCTGGACTCAGCCTGGTCCTGAGCCCGGTGGGCTCTAGTTTGGAGAGGTGTTTATGACTGTCAGCATGTGACACGGTTTGTGGATGGTGGACCCTTTAAGAGGTGGAGCCTGGTGGGGGAAATCAGATGGCTGACTGTGTGTCCTTGGAAAGTACACTGGGACCCTTTCTTTTGTCTAGCCCCCCGCGAGGCAAACAATCTCTGTCACATACTTGTACCGTGATGTTCTGTGTCATCATAGGCCCAAGGCCTCAAGGACTATGGACCGAAGTCCCTGAAACTGAGAGTCAAATAAACCTTTCTTTCTTTGAAGTCCATTGCGTCAAGTGTTTTGTCATAGTGATAGAAAGGTTAAATAGGCATCAGGAAATGTGTCCAGACCTGGTGGGAAGAGTCCGGACAGAGTGACTTCATGACAGAAAGACGCCTATCCGGAAGGAGGGCCGGGCAAGGTGAGAGCTCGCAGGACAGGCCAAGTTGACAGAAGCTAGGCTAGGACCTGGGGAGGAACTGACCTGGAAGCTGGGCTTGTGTGGCGAGGTACATGGAGAGTTTCAGCAACCCTGGGGGCCATGGAGGTAACACCTAAGGAGAATGCTACTCCCCAAATCATGGGGGATAATGTCAGTAACTAGTCGGTAGGAACAGTGACACTTCTCAGGAGTGTCAACTCAGAGAGAGCTCCTTGTTTGCTACCACGTGTTTATTCCTTCATTCAACATCTCGCCATTGTGTCCCTCCCTGTGCTAGAGACAGAACTGCAGACAAATGCAAGTGAGGCCTTCCTCTCCTGGAGCTCACCACTGGGCAGGGGAAACATTGTGGGCAGAAGATTACAGGGTGGGTACAAGAGTTCTTTGGTCAAATATAAAATAGGTCAAAAGAGTAGCAGGAGAGAGACAGGTAAGGGAGGGTTGTGTTTCCGGGCTTGGGTGGGGACAGTTGGACTGAGACCTGAGTGATGGGGAGGCCTGGTGTTGGGAAGAGTGATCCAAGCAGAGGGAACAGCGGGTACTGCAGCCCTGAGGCTGTATCATCTCTGAGCGTTCTAGCCTTGGCTAACATGTTCAGAACTCCTAGTAGGCACGCCATCCTGATTCCATAGTCATTGCTCTCTGCAGCCCTGGCTCAGTGGGAGCTGCTTTGCCTGGACCACGGACAAGATCCGTTTGGCTCTGGATTTGTGGGGTGAGGCACAAGGACCCCAGATGCAGCAGGCTGTGGGGTACTCTGGCCTTGGGTAACAGATGTCCTGCTGTCTTCCTAGCCCAGCCTGCTCCTTTGAGAGTGGCAGTAACCTGGTAAAAGGAAGATGGGTCTGTGAGAGTATGTGGGGGTGGGGTGGGGGTGGGGTGACTGCCTGATGCCCACCCACACTCTCCGGCAGTG
The DNA here is from genome assembly GCA_004026605.1 of Ondatra zibethicus. Classification (NCBI taxonomy): domain Eukaryota; kingdom Metazoa; phylum Chordata; class Mammalia; order Rodentia; family Cricetidae; genus Ondatra; species Ondatra zibethicus. The sequence goes on from PVIU01002631.1 coordinate 124,447, forward strand.
CTGGCTAGAGGCTCCCCTAGGCTATCTGGAAATGCTAAGGGGCTCCTTACCCTTGGTGTGACCTCATCTGATAATTGGAATTGGAGAGATCCTGGCAGCTGGCCTTGGATCCTATTCTCTAATAGGAACCTATAACTGACCTCTCACAGGGGTGAGCTGAACCAGCCTGATTGCCTCTGACTCTGAATATAAAATCCGCAAACTCTTGCTGAGTGAATCTAAGCTCTGAGTACCAGATCACACTCAGAAGCCGGTCTGTTCCCCAGGCCCAGTTTCTCAAGTCTCCTGCAGCACAGAGGCTTGACCCTACAGTATTCTGCTCTTCAAGATGTAAAACAGTGCTGGTCCTTGCTTTAACTTGTGAGTTTTTGATTACTAGCGACGATGAGTGGTCTTCTCTGCCTGCTACCTTTGTAGATCTCCTCTTCCATGTAAGTTCCTTGCCGGTTTCTCTCCTGGGCTCTGTGTATCAGGATCTGCCTTTTATCTGCTTTAGATATGGACTCTGTCAGGTTTGATATGAGCCTCTTCCCTGGGCTATAGTTCCCTGTCTCTGGTGCTGGTAGGGAATGCTGAACAAAAGCTTGTTCTTTCCTTCTTCAGGGGTCTGGGAGGGATGCTCCTGTCTCCTGAGCTGAGTTCTCCAGTTCAGGGATGGGCACGAACATCAGGAGCTTACTTGAGGGTGAGTGTGTGGTATCACGGTGTGATTTCATCTTTAGGCTTGTCTTGGAGGCAAGGGAGTGAACCAAGGCTTGGGGCTACAGAAATAAGTGGAGAAGGACCTTGGGCAGCATTTGGTGAGTGCTTCCCCACCCCTCAGGATTCTTGGAATGAGCCCATGGAATTGGTTGGTGTTACAGATGTGTCTACTTTACAGATGAGGAAACTGACCTGACGCTTGTCCAGGTCATAGGTTGTAGAGTCCAGAAAGCCAAGATGTCCAACTTCTGTGTGGGACAGGGAGGAGTGGGCCCAGATGAAGCCCAGGGCTGCTGAAACCCTGTGCAGAGCCCTCTTGGCCAGCTCTGAGCCTGGGCAGGAAAGACTCAGCCGGCTCAGACCCAGCTGAAGGCCGGCCATGCCTGAAATGCTTCTTAGCACCAGGCCTGATTCTCTGCTTCAGAGCTGCAGAGACTGAAGCCCGGCAAGGCTGAGTGAGGACATGTCTCCAGGTCACGGAGCACATTAACTGTGGGGAGACTCTTGCTCGTAGGGAATTCCCAGCATTGCGTGCAGTAGCTGGCGCGCAGACGGGGCCTAAATACCCATGAAAAGAAAGGATGAATGGAGCTGCCTAGAAAGCCTGTCCATGCCATCCTGATTCCTGAAGTACAGTTGTCCCTAGTAGACAGCTGCAGGCTGGCGTTTATCACAGTGATGCCAAGATTCAGTTTGTGCTTTTGCGTTTGCTGGGGTCCTGACTACAGGTCCCTGGTTTGCAGAGGTGGGATGTTGCTGGTGCCTCGGTACATGGGATGCCCACGTACCTTTTATTGGCCCCATCTCCTCATCTCTCACCAGGCTAGCTTTATAGGTGTGCTACCAATCCCATAAGTCCCCAGCCCAGAAAGGTCCCACATATGCTGTAATACCTCCTGCCATTGTTTTGGAATGTTTAATATTGCTTTTTGCACAAGGTACTTTACCTTTTTCATTTTGCAAAAAGCATAGTTGGTCCTATTCATCAGCTTCATCCTTGTGGCCTCTTGAGACTGTGGTCTGGACCCTGAGGTTAAAGCTACTACTGGACACTACACAGTGGCCAAAATTAGGGGTCCCAGTGGATGCTGGCTCCCTTACTTCTGAGCCCAAGAGCCCAGACTTTCTAAGGGTTACTGCTCAACTCTTGTTTTGGAATGAGAATCACAGACTTGTGGAGGACAAGAAAGGCAGCTGCTCTTGCGACAGGCCCATTAGAGCTATGCCTGGGGATGGCAGCGTTGTGAATCTCAGCCTCTACCCTGGGATACTGTAGAACTAGAGAAACAAGCCAGGGCAGCGGTGGGTAGGGATTGGGATGTTTGCTTTGCCATCCCTAGCTAAACTATCTCTACTCCATTGTCTTTGAACTGTACTATCTCTACTCCATTGTCTTTGAACTTATTAGACAGTCCCATGGAAACCTTTTTCCTTGCTCCCTCATTCGTTCAAATCACTGGACAAATATTCATGGAGCCCTCATAACAGGGTGCAGTACTGTTAGGCACTAGGATCTGTGGTTGCCCCCTCAGAATCAATCGGCTCACAGTGAATGGCTCAGGCCATTACTGCCATGCTGTTGTGTGATCTGGTGTAGGTTGCAAATTACTAAGAGGGAGAGGGGGCTGGGAGCATAAAATGAGAGGGTTTTGAGTAGGAGTGGACTCTGCTTGTTTGGGAATCCAGCAGGAGGGGCAGAGGGGCCTGAAGGGCAGAGCTCAGCGGTCTACTTGGGCTCAGTCTTGGGCTAGGGGTTCTGTGTTGGGCCGTGAGCGGCATAGTCTGGTTTCCACGGAGGGGTGAGAGAAGAAGTAGTGAACCAGGAGGAGGCTGTTCCGAGGAGGAGCCTGTGGCTTGAACCATGGTAGCTGTGGGAGAAGGTGTGTGAGCAACATAGGGCAAGATGATGAGAACACGGGAGTCCTGGCAGGCCGTTCCTGTGTTGTTCGGAGGATGATGCTGCCCACCCGGCAGGCTCACATTCCCCCTCAGAATCTCCCAAGGTTAGGAAGGAGACAGAGCTCTGGCTCAGCTCTCTCCCCGGCCTCAGGCCTGGCAAACCAGCCAAGCTGGTGCTGGCAGGAATCCCCTCTTCTCTGCCGGGACGCAGATCTGGGCAGGCCTCTATGTGGCTGGACATCTTCTCAAGGCTTCTGTGCGAGTCCCTCTGGACACACGTTGGAGGCCATCTGCAGGTTCCCAGCTGGCAGAAATGCTGCCTGGGTCTGTGCCCTGGGGTGTGGAGCCTTTCTTTGGCTCGACTACAGGGACTCTGGGCCGTACCATCAGGACCTGTTTCCACTCTTTTGATATGTAGCTTTTTGGCAGTTCACGTGGCAGGGCTGGGGCCAGGGATGGAGTGGCCATGCTAGGGAGGAAAAGTGAACTTGGCAAGTGGTAGGGTTATGAGGTAAAATTGCTGGGATGGGCACGGACCTTGAGTGCCTCTGAGACTTCCAGACCAGAAGCATGAGCCTCGAGCAGTATTTAAGGAATGGGATTCAGAACGTTGAAGGGCGGGAGATGAGTATACGTCAAAGGGCTCATGGAGAATCAGATTAGGAGCAGCAATCATGGTGGCTGTTTGCATCCATCCACAGCCTGGAGCCATAGCCGTGAGAAGGGGACATAAAGACAGGGCACGGGCACCTGAGATGGAGCAGCTGGGCTGAGGCGTACAGCCTGGGGGGGAGCCAGAGCTCCCAAAGACAGAAACTGTTATCCCTGATATGTTTCCCAGAGCCAGGAGTCAAGCATCCACACAGGATAGAGAAGATATGTGTGGACATCATGAGGGCCGGATGGGCAGTGGGTGGAGTGGACTGGAAGTAGAAGCATCAGTGGACATAGTGGGCAGCATCAGGAAGACCTCTGCAGTTTTAAGGGAGGCTGGAAATCACAGTTTTACCTAAAATTTCATTTTCAAATGTTGGTGCTAATGAAAAAAAAACCATAATGATAATAAAAGCAGCGATAAGCCAAGCTGCACAAGGATGTTTCTTATGTGGTGCCTGGGGACTGTCACCCAAGCCAACTGTGCTTGGGCAGCAGTCAGGGACCCGTCCTCTTGAATGTGGCGGGTATTGCCTCTGAGTTAAAATGTACCTCAGGAATTTTTATTTTGCTTCGGGATCATCATGAGAAATCTTTCCAGTGGTCCCGTTTCTGTGAAGAGAAATCTGCGGTTGCCTTGTTTTTCTTGGAGGCCGCCGAGGAGGCCCATCTGCAGAACATTAGGAAGAAGTGGCGGGGGCAGGGCATGGGGACACTCCATCCAGCCTGGACAGAACCTTGGATGGAGATGGGAGGGACTGGAGCGAGGGTGGCCGTTTGGTTTGGATGGGCCCCCAGCCCCCTGGCAACGAAAGGCTGCCTTTCCCAGGGCAGCATGAGGCCATTCCATCGCTCCGGCCAGGCAGTGTAGGACTGGGCAGACAGAGCCTGTGTTTGCTGCGTTTGACACTCATCATCTTCCCGGCTCTGTGCATCCTAGACCCTTATGCCAGGATGTTGTTCAGACCCCTGTAGCATGAGGAGTAAATAGTGCAAGGCAGTCATGAGAGAACCCTGCCATATGTCCACTCCAAGGCCTGATGGGAAGGTCACACGACGGTGCTCCTTTGTTCTGGGCAGCAATCTGGAAGCTATGTACAACTTTCGCCTTGATCACCAAAGCTGAGCTCAGATTTGTCCCTGTTCCTTGGACGGGGAAGGGAATTGGGCTCCTCACACACCCTGAAAACATCAAGTCCTGAAGAAAGCACTTTGAGTCACTTAGAGAACTCACATCTTAAACCAGCATTTCCCAAACTATGGGTCACAAACCCTTTGGGGTTGAATGACCTTTTCACAGGGGTTGCCTAAGACCATCAGAAAACACAGATATATTATAAATATAACAGTAACAAAATCAGTTATGAAGTAGTAATGAAACTAGTTTTATGGTTGGGGGTCACTACAACATAAGGACCTGTATTAAAGGGTTGCAGCATTAGGAAGCTTGAGAACCACTGTCTTAAACGCTCAGTGGAGACTAGCGTCTGACTGAGTCTAGTGTTCTTAGAATGTGTGGGTGCCCCATGAGCTATAGCAGGCAGTGGGGGCTCAGCTCAGCTTTGACTTTTTGGGTTTCAGCTCTGGGTTGACCTCAATTTACTCATTTGGAAAATTGGGGGAGGGGAGGGTGAAGGCTGGCTTCACCCATAGCTCATAGGCGAAATCTCTGCATCTTCCTTTTCCTTCCCTCCCCAACAAATTTTATTTGACTCATAAAATGTCTTCAAAACCTGTCTACCTTTCTTTACTTCTTACTTGGTGACTGGCTGTGTAGCTGGGTGCCTTGGCCCTTGTGTCCTCCTCTCCTCTTCTTGCTCCCTGAACCTCTTGTTTATTCTCTCTGCCTGCCAGTCCTGCCTATCCTTTCTCTGCCCAGCTATTGGCCATTCAGCTCTTCATTAAACCAATCAGGTGTTTTAGACAGGGAAAGTAACACAGTTTCACAGAGTTAAGCAAATGCAACATTAAAGAATACAATACATCTTTGCATCATTAGAGAAATGTTCCACAGCATAAACAAATGTAACACATCTCAAAATAATATTCCACAACATCTTTTGGATGAAACCTCCTTGATCGTGGTGGGTGATGTTTTAATGTATTCTTGGATTCAGTTTGCATGTGTTTAATTTAATTGAGAATTTCTGCATCTATGTTCATAAGACATGAAATAGACAGGTTATTTAGAATGGAGAGTAAGTAGAAGGTTAGTTTAATCTTGCTTCTGGAGCATGGGAGACTAGAAGTTCCTCTCAGCATCTGCTCAGCATCCTGACAGGGTTTGTGTTGCAGCAGAGCAAGCAGGATGGCTTTGCTCTCTCTTCTTTGTAAAGGTCACCAATGCCATCTTGGCGGCCCCATCTTCGTCTAACCATAATTTTCTCTGAGGCCTCAGGTGCAAATACTTTTAGTATGTTCCATTGAAGACTATACTCTTTAAGCAGACACATTCAAACAATGCTAATGTAGCCACAAACCCTTCTCAGTAAAGTCTGTGTACCCAGAACCTTCTAGATCTCAGAGCACAGTGAGAACTTCTAACTACAGGCTGGCAGAATTCCTTATACTCTGTTTTCCTTATGTGGATTAAAAAAAAATCTACGTGGGCCAACATAATGGCTCAGAGGGTAAAGGCACTTGCCAAGAAACCTGACGAACTGAGTTCAATCCCCGGCCCTACCTGGAGAAGTAAGAACACAAGTTGTGTCCAAACTCCACATACATGCCACCGCGTACCTACCCCCACCCATTCCTCTTCCCCAACTACTCCCCCCCCCAGCCCTCCAGTTCCCACCCTGGACCCAGCAGAGATGGGAAAGAGAGATTAAAAAACAAACAGAAAGGGCAAATAAAGCTAGTATTTAAGAGCTTTTCCCAGCAGTCCTTGAGAAGTGAGGACCCTGGCAGTTCTCAGCCTTCATGGTCTCCTGTGTGGTCTCAGTGGGCCATTCTGAGGAGCTCTTCCTTGAACAGGGGGAAACATGCTCTGCTCGAACAGACCTTGTGATGTTTGCTGCATCCCTGGCTTGGAGTCTGGGGTTCCCCAACCATTTATTGCTGTCCTGTTGTCTGTCTTTTAGCCAGCGAGTTACTTTCCCAGGCCTTTTATTCACTGACTATATATAATTAATGTAGCTGGTGGTTGGACATGGTAGCCACTTAAACATGACCTGGTGCTACCTTCTTTGGGATGTCTAGCCAGCATCATTATTTAGTTCCAGAATATTTTTACCATCCTAAGTGGAAGCCTCTTGCCCATCCAGTAGTCACTCCCTATCTCCCCACATCCCCAGGCCCTGGCTACCTGGAAGCTATGTGCTGGCTTCTGTTCACTCATTTGGCTGTTCTGATTGGTTCTCTTCCTCCAGACCCATGCCAGGTCTACCTCACCCCACTCCTATGGTACCGTCTTCCGCAATTCTTTGTCCCCCTAGCTCCGCTGAGCATTTGGCCATGTTGTTTCTCAGAGTGGCATGCCTGTCCAGGTCCCTGTTTCCCTCTCCGGGTCCTTGTTTCCCTCTCCTGACTTGCCCATGTGACACCTGCTGACTGCCTTCCCTGTGACAGAGCTGGGATAAAATATACTGAGACCCTATGTCACTCCAGAATGGAGTTACACTTCACATGGCTCCCGAGAGCTCCCATGGTGCTGGGCAGTCAGACACAGGGGAGACTCTGCTCTCAAATGATCCAACCTGTGCTTCTGCCTAAGGGATAACCTTCTCTTAAGTTCCAGGAGTAAGCTTAGTGCTGGCCCTGACATGACTGTTACAGTATCATAGAGATGGCGTGTTTACAAGGGATCTAATTCTCCAGGAGCATCTCTTGCTGGAACATGCAGAATCTATGTGGGACATGTAACAGAAGTCATTCCTCAAGTCCTTATCCCAAACAAGAAGCCCCTCCCATGGACCCCTACATCAGCTGAGCTGTAGCAGACATGCAGATTCTGGGCTCCTATGGGCATTGTACATGTGTGTGCACGTGTACGTGTGTGCATGTGTACATTGTGTGCATGTGTCACTGAGGCTGGAACCAAGACTGAGGCAGCTTGCACATCTTGGAGAGACTATATTAGGGAAAAGGGGTGCCTTTTTTCTTATAAAACAAGTGAGAAAGGGGAGCGAAGAATCTGAAAAATGAAGACACCCTGAAATGATAGAATAAGCTGGGGAAAACAAACGGAGATTTCTCAGAAGCCAGCACCCGAGTACCTGCAACCCTGCAGCTCAAGACAGCGGTGTTATATTAGATAAACAAGATGAAACCCAAACCAAGCAGCAGTATGCTCTCACCAGTCACAGAACAAAGCATAAAGGCAAGGAAAGGTTGAAGGTGCAGGAATGAGGCAGAAATATCCAGCAGCCAGAGCCGAGCTGTGGCGTCCTATCAATCCCAGACAACAGACTTGAGACAGGAGACGTGGTGAGGGAGAGACAGGTCAGCGTTTAATGAGAAAAGGTTCATTTCCTCAAGACAACGCAGCGGCTGCGAAGGTATATTCATTTGATAAAACAGCCTCCATGAATCTGAGGTAAACTTTCCTGAGGTGGAGAAAGGTCCAAGCTTATTCTCCTTTGGAGGAGAAGTAAGCTCCCGCCCACTAATTAGTATTAGATTAAGTGGGTAAAAAAAGAGTTAACGAAGATAAGGTATTTCTGAATAACAGACATAGCTCTCATCTTAACAGACAGAGATGAGTCTTGCATATGATAAGAAGTCTCTAGTTTCTCTCAAGCATATACAGCATTAGGAAAATCTATCGCTTGAATTCAGATCTCATGAAGTTTCAACGAATAATTATGAGGCAGATATTGCTTCCTGATCACTGTGCCTCAAAAGTAGAAATAATTAGATTTCCACCCCACTCCTTTCCCAGGACAAACCCACAAAAACACCATATATCAAAAGTTAGATGGGGATTCAGAGGAGAAAAGAAGAAACCTGTAAGTACTAGAAATCAGTCTCCAACTTCCAAGAACTCGGGGGTTAATCCAAAGAACACAGAAGGCAAATGGTACACAGGCCTGGAGAGATAGCTCAGTGGGTAGGAGCACTGACTGCTCTTCCATGGAACCTGGGTTCAAAAATCCAGCACCAACAGCACAGCTCACAACCATCTGTAACTCTGGTCCTAGGGGATCTGCCACCCTTAGCTGGCCTCTGTGGGCATTGCATGCATGTGCTGCCCAGATATACATGTGAGCAAAACATATATACACATAAAATAAAATAATAAAGATTTTTTAAACCCATAAAAAGCTCCCCTCTGGCCAGCATTATTGGTAGGAGGATGCAGATGAGCACTGACAGATCTTTTGTTGTTCTTTTCAAAAGAAAATGAGAAATACATAATTCTGCAAGAAATTTCAGAATTGTGTGTCTGTGTGCATGCATGCAGGCCAGATGACAGCTGTCCATCTTGTTATTGGGACAGAATCTCTCCCTTGCTTGGGACTCACTAATTCAGCTAGGCTGACTGGCCAGCAAGTCCAGGATTTGCCTGTCCCCTCTTGGGTGCTGAGGCTTACAAATGTGTTCATGCGAGGCGTATTGCGTTCATTCTGGGGCCCTAACTCAAGTCCTTGTGTTTGCTAAGTGAGCACTTTACAACTGAGCCATCTCTCCAGCCCCGAGACATCTGAGAATTCAAAAACAGTGATGTGGGCTGTAGGGGATGCTCTGGAGGCTGACTTTGGCCTTCGTCCTCTCTCATGACTCCTGCCTTTTCTGTTTACCTGGGAGTTCACTGGGGATGACGTATGTGGTTCACTGGGAACACCAGACTTTGGGTGGGACTTGCCCAGCTCAGTTTTCAGAAGTGATGTACTTGGGACCATCCCTGGGATCCTGGGGCTGCCTCTGTGCATGGTGTCTCCACCCTGGGCCGTCTCCTCTATGGTGTCTGAGTCTGTGTTCTGTTGTCACTAACACAGACTGGATACATTCCAGGGGAAGAGGCTTGTTTTGACTGACAGTTCTTGTCCAAGGTCAAGGGGCTGCATCTGATGATGCCCTTCTTGCTGGCAGAATCCTAGGGCAGCACATGGCAAGAAGCAGGGAGCACAGGCATGTCCCTTCTGGTGTTTATCCCACTTTTAAAGCCACCAGGATTCTAGCCCAGGAATCCACCCTGATGGCGTTATCTAAACCTAATCATCTCCCCAGGCCTCGGCCCAGTACACCGCAACCAGATTAAATGTCCACCTTCTTCACTGTGGTGATTTAGCTGCAGCGTGAACTGTGGGAGAACACCCAGACAGAGCAGCCAGTTTCTCCTCAGAGAGCACAATGGACAAGCTTGTGTGTGAGCATCTTCTTGCTTTACTCCGGGCCATCTATCTAAGAAGAGAGTTTCTAGGGCTGAGGGTAAGTTCCTGGTTAGCCTCTAAGACACTTAATTTTAGATTAAAAAATCACTTCAGGTTAACACTGGCTTTAGTTTTCTTTCTGTTACTGTGATAAAGCACCCTGACAAAACGCAGCTTAGGGAAGAAAGGGGATTGCATTTCAGCACACAATTCCAAGTTACAGCCCAGCATTGTAAGGAAGTCAAGGCAGGAACTTCAAACATCCAGTCACACCACATCTACAGTGAGCAGCAGAGAGAAACAAGTACATACATATTCATGGGCTTGGTTGGTTGACCTCTTGCTTATTTGTGCTCAGCCCGATTTCTCTGCTTATACAGCCTAGGGGATGGTGCCACCCATGGTAGGCGGGTCTTTCCACATTGGTTAACTGAGATGATCCTCCACAGACATGTCCACACACCAACCCAATGTAGCTGATCCCTCACTGAGACCCTCCTCGCAGGCTGATTCTAGGTTGTGTCAATCAGATAATTAAAACCAACAATTACAGCATTAATATGTATAAATCGTACATAGTGATGGATTCCCATGCATCAAAATTGATGGAACAAAGGAGACACGATGTGAAGTAAAGCAAGCTAAATAAATGTGGACTGGTTAAACTGTTTTCCATAATGCCTCAAGGGAGGGCCAAGCCTGGTGGCCGTCCACAGGTCACACACAATTGCCTGGGAAGACTTGACACTCGTTCCTTATTAGCAGAGACCCATCTCTCTCTGAATGTGGGGTTTCCACTTTTTTCTGAGGACTGGGACTTCTCAAGACCTGACCTACCTGCTTTTTCCAGAACATGGAGAGATGCTGGAAAAAGCCTGGGTACCCCTTGTTTGGACTGAGGAGTCCTTTCTCTATTGGCTGTGTTCTGAAGTGGCTCTCCCACTGGCTGGAAATGCGACAGGTTCAAATCCTGCCTGGCTGGGATGCCTTTAAAAGTTTCATTTTGGGTACTGTGTGGATATGGTTTTCACAGTAATCATCTCCCAAGGGCTTGAGGGAGATAAGAACCCACACCCGTAGATAGAGAAAGCTCAGAGATGCCACAGCTAGAAAGTGGAGATACTGGGATATGACCCTAAGCCTCTCCGATGCAGAACTTGGGCCCCCTTGCTTCCAGTGCTTGCTAAGCTTCTGTGAGGGACGGGTGGGTGAATGGATGAGACACTGCCTTTACAGAAACAGGACAGTCCACGGCGTCTTCCCTCCTCTCCCTGGTATGAGCAGGGACAGGACAATGGACATCTCAGGGTTTCTCCTGACTGAAGTCCTGAGGGAAGAAGCCATGAGTGAGGGCAATATGGAAGGTGTGTGGACTGTGGAAATATGAGAAATGGCTATTCACATGATTGAGTTGAGTGTGACATTTCTCTCCGCAAGCAGGTGCAATTAGGAGCAGTCGTGCAAAACTTGTCACTTAGCGCTTACTCTCTGTCTTGATGGCAACACGGCTGACTCTGTGGCCTCCCAGGGTCTTGAACCATGGAACACTGGGCAGCAGAAGACAAGACCCAGGGGCCAGGAAGGTGCTTGCTATACAGCCTGGGGACCTGAGTTTGATCCCCAGAACCCACATCAAAACAGAGGAGCTGTGACTGCAGAGTTGTCATTTAAGATCCATACAGGTCCTGAAACACACATACCCACAAAAAAATCTCATGTGTACACATGCACACACACCCACACACATAGTCACGCAGTCATACACACACGGTTAGTCAATTAATAATTTTTAAAACCAAAGAACCATTTAATGTATGGATAGTTAAACAACAGCAACAACACAACAACAAAAAGACCCGAGTGGTTTGTTACCTGGTGGTTAAAGTATGGGCAGCCACCTGGTGGACCCACAAATTATTTCCTGGGCCGGAAGCTGACTGCAGATGGTGCCAAGGAGCAAGAGATCAAGGGGAGGAGACCATTCTTTTCTTTCCCTCCATGATAGGTTTGCTGAGCTGGAGTTCACCTAAGCTGCCATTCTGACATTTGAGGTGCGCAATTTATATTTTTCCGACTATAATCCTCTCTTGTTAGCTGCAGGGCACTGGTCTCAGACTCCTGAAAATACCAAAATGTGAGTCTCTCCTACAAAAGACTGAGGCGTCTGCACATGCCCCAGGTGCTTCTCTGCACACCTGATAATCTCTATGGACTCCCAGCACTTAGCGCAGTGCACTGCTGCGTGCACAGTTGCTGCACTAGTGAGAGGCTGGAACGGGTTTCAAACCTTTTTTAAAATTTACTTATTTTTTATTTTATTTGCATTGGTGTTTTGCCTGCATGGATGTCTGTGCGAGGGTGTCAGATCTTGAAGTTATAGACAGTTGTGAGTGGCCATGTGGGTGCTGGGAATTGAACTCGGGTCTGCTGGAAGAGCAGTTGATGCTTTTAGCTGCTGAGCCATCTCTCCAGCCCCTCAAGTCTTTTTGATTGGTGTACAAATGAGGAATCTCCTTATATAACAACTTTAAAACAATTTCATTGTCCCCCAAAGATATGCTGCATCCTTGAGTCTTTATCTCCCTCTGTTGTTTTTATTTTTGTGTGCCCCATGGCCTCAACACCAGGCAGGAACCTATGGCTCCCAATCTGAGGCCAAACTTAACCTAACACCTCTTGTTGCCCCCACTCCACCGAGCAAGACAAGGGATGTGGCCTGTGTTTGTGCCTTAAGACTCTATCTCTCTTAGCCTTTCCGATCCAATAAACACATGGATAGCCAGGCTTCAGTCTCTGCCCACACCACCAAGGAACTCTCACCCTTCCAGCTATGCCACCCTGCTGCCATCATCTTCCTGAGATAGCTGCTAACGCCTCCCTGCGCAGTGCTTCTCAAGCCTTTTAATGTCCTACGGCACTATGATGGATCAGGAACACTAGCTAGTTTCCACCTCTGCCCTGTACCCCTGCTCAGCAATCTTCAGAAATAATATCTATCTCTTATTAATCTGATCTGTCAGGGGAAATATGGATGCAGAAAGGCCCAGGCTAAAAAATCATCAGACTCTAACACTTCCCAACATGTGATGTTTTATAGCTCACTCCCAGTGACCACTGCACTTCACCCCGAATGGCTAATCTCAATGAAGATAAGAGATGCTGTAAAATATATGACTTAACAAAATAAGAAAAAAACCAGCATAAAACAATGTGACCAAAACAAGTTAGGGAAAGAGAGGATTTGTTTGGCCTACACTTCAAGGTTCCAGTCATCACTGAGGGAAGTCTGGGCAGGAACTCACTCATAGTCAAGGATACAACAGAAATTAAGGAGGAACACTACCTGCTGGTACACTTCAGGCCAGGACCACCTACTCAGGGAATGGTACCATCCACAGTGGGCTTGGCCTTTCTACATCAATTGACAATCAAGACCACCTCTCCCAACATGCCCTTAGGCCACTTGGATTTGGGAAATCCCTCAACTGAGATTCCCTTTTTCTGGGCTGTGTCAAATTGACAGTTCAAGCCAATTGAGGCAGCCACCCTCTTAGATATGTACCACACACAAATGGCTCATGAGATGAGACTGAATAACCTCCCACTCAACTGTTATAAGCAAACACTCTATCAGGAGTGTGACCTTTTCTTCTAGAACTTGCTTGCTGTGACTGTATTGCAGAGTATTTAACTGATGCTCTACTTTGGATTTAATAAATGTTTCTTTCCAGTTGCATGCTTTTTATTTCTTTTTCTTGCCTAATTACTCTGGCTATAACCACTAGTAATATGTTTAGTGGCTGCGTAAAAGTGGATTTCTTCGTCTTTTTGAAGAAAGCTGTTCAGTTATCACCATTGAACGTGGTGCTTTGAACTTTTCTTGAATGCCCTTTGCTGTGCTAAGGCAGTTCTGTCCACACCTAGCTTCCTTCTAATCATGAATCGTGGTGAATGTGCTCAGATTCTTTTTCTGTGTCAACTGAGATGATTAGGTAGCGTGGTTCCTTCTTTTCTGAGAATGTGGTGTACTATAAGAACTGTTTTTTGTGTGTCAAGCCATCCTTGCATTCTACGGATAAATCCCATGTGGTTATAGCGTACAATCTCTTCAATATGTTGCTAGATTAATTCTGATAGAGTATCTCTGAGAAATTTTTAAATTCTATATTCACAAAGGAGGTTGGTTATAGCTGTCTTTTTTCTTTTGTTTTGTTTTTTGAGGCAGGGTTTCTTTGTGTAACAACCCTGGCTGGTTTTCCTGGAACTCACTTTATAGACCAGGCTGGCCTTGAACTCACAAGTGCTGGCATTAAAGGTGTGTGTCACCACTGCCTGGCAGTTGTAGCTGTCTTAAGATATCTTTCTCATCAGTCTCTTGTTCAGTTTTTCTCTTTCCCCTTAAGTCAATCTTAGTTCGTTCCTAGAAACATCTTACCTTCATCTCAGGTACCTAGTTTGTATGTGATTGCTCAGTGTGTTCTCTAATAGTTCTTTTAGCTCTACATGATTGCTAGTGCTGTCCAGAGTATTTTTCTCATTTTTGTTTTCAGCTTTTATCACAGTAAGTTTCATTGACTTTCTCAAAGAACTAACTTTCAGCCTGTCTCTATTGTTCTCTGTTCATATTTTTTATTTTTTCCTTCCTTTTCCTAGCTCTGGGTTTGGTTTGCTCTTCCAAAGCTGTGTTTTGATGTAGCTCTTTCTTGTTTTTAAAGGTGATGGTTTACAGCTGTAAACTTCGCTCTGGGCTCTGACTTTGTATCGTCCCCTCCCGTGTTTCGGTTACATTGTGGGTTTGTTTTCACAGTTATCCCAATAGACTGTCTAATTCATCTTACAATTCCTTCTTTGTCCTCATTGTTTGAGTATACTGTTTATTGAACTTCCACATATTTGTGAAGTTCCCAGTTTGTCCTCCTATTGTTACTTTACGGTTTTTGTCCTCAGAGGCTGGAAAAGATACTTTGTATAGACCCAATACTTTAAACTTGTTTTTGACCTGACAGGAGGTTTATGCCAGAGAATGACTTGTGTTCATTAAGCTGACATGTCTTCTGCTGTGATGACCTAGGGCATTCTAGCTACCTCTTAGGTCTATTTGATTTAAGATTTTTTTTAAAAAATCATTTTCTTTATAAAGATTTATTTTTATTTTTGTATTATTTATGCATGTGTGTTTTGCCTACATGTATGTCTGTGTGTGCAGTGTGAGTGCCTGGTGCCCATGGTGGCCAGAAGAAGGCACCAGATCTCCTGGGACTGTTCTAGAGGGTTGTGAGCCACCATGTGGGTGCTGGGAATTGAACCTGGATCCTAGTTAAACAGCCAGTGCTCTTCACTGCTGAGCCGTCTCTCCAGGCCTCATTTTGTTATTTCCTATTTTCCTAGGTTCTCTATTCACATAGGGAACTCTTGAAAGCTCCTGTTCTCCAAGCATGTCCTCCTCCACCTTCTTCCCCATGCCTGTGGATTTGTTTATCACATTTCTTGCCTTATCTTTTGCACTTTCCCCCAATTGGCCGAAACTATTTTCCTTTAAATTCTTTTTGCCAAACATCAGGGAACTCACTGCAGCCCTGGAGAAGCTGCTAGATAGGGAAACAAATTGGGCCTCTGGAGAAAACTCAAGACTGCAGTTCTTTGGGGATGAGGATTTTATTATTTTCTCTGGTATTATTGTAACTGTGTTGGTAACATGGGCTACCATATTTACGGAACTCGTGAGCTGGAAAGCAGGGTGCGGCAAGAGGGAATTAACACACACAGCACTTGGTTACCGGAAGCCAGCAGCTTCCTGATTCATCAGCATTTCTCGGCTTTTGTACGTTTCTGATTAAATTTTGGCATTCCTCATAAGTTGATTCTGAAAGATTTTCCAGTTTGTTCTTTGCTTTTATGGAAGGGCAGAGTTCTGTCATTTCCCGCTTTGTCATGGCGACAATATCCTCTCCAATGTCATATGTATCTTCAGTTATCAGAATTGTACATGTAGGAATGTAATGCCAGTGAAGTAAAGGACATTACTCCGACTACCATGGCTGCCACATCTCTGAGATGATTATCTTTCTTGTATTAGCTTTCTGCTGCTGTTATAACAAGTTGTTGTAAAGTTAGTGGCTTGTATAATATAATTTACACAGCTTTTGAGGTCAGAAATCTGAAGTGGGTCTCGCTGACCTAGAATCAAGTTGGCAGGACTTTGCTCCTTCTGGAGCCACTACGGAAGATCTGTGTCCTTGGCCTTTCCAGTTTCTGGAGGCCATCTGCATTCCCTGGCTTATGACACTCTCCTTCCATCTTCAAAGCCAACATCAGGCCAAGTATGTCTCCTGCGGTGGCCTCTCCAGGTCTTTCTTCTGTGTCCTTCTTTTATCTCTAGGACCTCTTGTGATTGTATTGGTCCTTCCCGGATAACTTCTGTACCACAAAGTCAATTTTCCTTCCCCGTGTAACAATATGTATTCACAGAGTCTAGGGGTTAGGATGTTGGCATCTTTGGAGGACCACGATGCTGCCTATTATATATCACATGCCCAAGAATGTGTTTTATAATCATTACTTCACATAATTTGATATTTAAAGAGTCTGAGAAAGAAGAACACACACCTATAGTTTGATACAGTGACCTTTTAATTGACTTTTCAGCTCACATTGTTGCACACTTGTGGATTCAGTTACTATCTGGTGTCATTTCCCAATGTACCATTGCTCTCACTCACATTTGTGTTGTTATGATTAAATATATTGTATTTCTATAGTGTACAGGCCTAGTGATAGATTTATATATGTTTGTTTTATATAATTACTTTCAAAGTCTGTTGAGGAAAGAGAGAACTACATTTGTGCTATTTTTACAATCACATTAATTTTATTATTATTATATTGTGTGTACATATATATTCAGATTATTATCTGGGTTGCCTTTTCACAGTCCAAACCTTTCTTTGAATATGTCTTGTAAGATTGTAACATCTGGTACAATCTGTTTCACCTTTGAGTGACAGTGTTATTTGACCTTGGATTCCTGGTGGATAGATAGCCATTCACTCTGGGAGGCTCTCTCATGGTCTTCTCTCCTGTTATTTCTTATGAAAAGTCAGCTGTTAGCTGAATGAGGCTCCTTGGTATGTCACAGTCATTCTTTCTTGCTGTTCTGCAAAAATTGTCTTTCGGTGTTTTTCTTCAATGTCTTGGGATCTCTGCATTTATCGTATTTGAAGTTTATTGAGTTTCTTGGCTATGTAGACCAATGTTTTCCTCAAATTTAATAAGTTTTCAGCAACTATGTCTCTTTTTTTCTCTCCTGTCTTTCACATGGATCGTTCTGATTCTTTAGCTTCTCCCCCATTCATCTCCTCTCTAAGCTCCCTCATCCCCTCTTTCATCCCTCCCCAATCTTTCCCTTCCTACCTCTCTCCCTTATTCCTCCCTTTCATCCCTCTTCCCATCCCTTCTCTCATCCCTCTTCCTTCTTCTCAGCCATCTTCCCATTCCTCCTCTCATCCCTCTTCCCTCCTCCCATCCCTCTTTTCATCTCTCCTTCCATCTCTCTTCTCTTCCCTCCTCCCATCCCTCTTCCCGTCCCTCCTCCCATCCCTCTTCCCGTCCCCCCTCTCATCCCTTCCTCTTACCATTCTTCTACCAACAGATGTTACTTTCTCTAAGGTAAACTAGTGAGAACTAGAAACAAAAAGAAGACCCAGACTCCAGCTCAACTGCCAAAGCCTCACGTTCTTCTCACAATTTTTCTTACCAAAATTTAATTGATTTTCTTGAAGAAGTGATGTTGCTTCGTTTGCTGTATTCCCTTAGTACAATCCTGCAGAGTTTAAATAGTTTCTTTTAATTTGCTTTTCACCCATGGGGCTCCTCCAGTCACCGTTCCAGGAATGGAGCTCTTGGGACCTTGGTGCTTGAAATCCCTTCATAGGACCAAGGCACTGGGAAGAGCAGAGGGAGCTGTCTCTGTCAGGGTCTAATGGTCCAAAATTGTTGGACAGTTATACCACAGGGAGAGTTGTGCTGGCACATGAATGAGACAGCGGGCAAATCTGGCCCATACTACACCAAGGCCAGTGCCTGGTCTCCCATCCTGGCTAACTTTAATTGTCAGCTTGACATAGCCTAGAGTCACCTGAGAATGGTGTCCCAACTGAGGAAGTTTCCAGATCAGGCTGGCCTGTGGGCATGACGGTGGGGCATTGTCTCAATTGATCATTGATTTGGGAGGACCCATGGTGGTCTGCGCTATTTGCTGGGCAGGTGGTCCTAGCTAGGCACCAGCCTTTGAGCATCCTCTATATTTGCTGGGCAGGTGGTCCTGAGCTAGGCACCAGCCTTTGAGCATCCTCTATATTTGCTGGGCAGGTGGTCCTGAGCTAGGCACCAGCCTTTGAGCATCCTCTATATTTGCTGGGCAGGTGGTCCTGAGCTAGGCACCAGCCTTTGAGCATCCTCTATATTTGCTGGGCAGGTGGTCCTGAGCTAGGCACCAGCCTTTGAGCATCCTCCATGGTTCCTGCTTGAGTTCCTGCCTTGACTTTCCTGAGTGAACTGGAAGTATAAATCAAATAAATTCTTTTCTCCCCTAAATTGCTTTTGGTCATAATATTTGTTACAGTAACAAAATAAAGCTAAAACAGTTCTCTCTTAACTTGGCTCTCTTCTGTATAGACTTCCTTTTCAGATCATAAGTCACTCCACATTAGCAACTCCCGGAATCCACTGCACGCTTTACAGGCCGGGAAGGAAGATCATGTTTGTTTCTCTGTTATTCTCATTATCTGGATCTCATAGAAGACTCTTGTCTCTGTTACTTTTGGTGTTGCTGTGATAAAATACCCTGACAAAAGCATCTTGGAGGAGAAAGGGTTTGCCCTGACCCTGGCTCAGGAGTGCAGCTCATCACGGCAGAGGAGTCACGAGGCAGGGAACCGAGGCAGCTGGTCATGGAGCCACAATCGGGAAGTAGAGGGCAGGGAATGAGTGATGTCTGCTCAGTTCCCTTTCTCCCCTTCTGTAGGTGAGGATGCCAGCTAGACAGTGTCACCCACGGAGGGTAGGTAATTCCCAAAGACCCATCCCCCAGGTGGCTCCAGATCCTGTCAATTAATACTGAACAGCACAAGCACTGATTAGACCACATGCCCACTCTCTGGACAAGCCATTGTGGCTAGAGATATGGTACCAGCTGTGGACTACGGGCCCTTCCCTGTAGCCCTCTGAGGGCAGACCAGATGTGATGGATACACCTATCAAAGTCACATCAGATGAAGCAGGCCCTTTGGTGACCAAAAAGGAGGAATCAAATCATCACAACAGCCTCCACTTTTCTCTTGAAGAACACATGTAGTGGGGTGAAAGATGGCTTCTGCAGAGGATCTGGGTTTAGGTTTAGTTCCCAGGACCCACGTGGTGGCTCACAACCATTTGTATCTCCAGTTCCGGGGAATCCGATACCCTCTCCTGATCCCCACAGGCAACATGTGGTGCACGTATATACATACATGCAGAATACTCATACATATAAAATAAATTAATCTTGAGATATACATTTAGAAAAGTACATATGCAGTTTTGCATATCCAATCATTCCTCCCCGAAAAGTGTTTTGATTTATGATTTTTTATGATGACATAAAAAGAAACAATATGCCTGCAGAATTATGAAGCTAGGGAAATGGCTCATTGGGTGAAGAATTCTGCATAAGTGTAAGTGTAAGGTCCTGAGTTCAGATCCTGCACACATAAATGTGGAGCACGTATAGGACCCTGCCTGGAACCCCAATGCTCTGGATCCCTAGAGCAAGTTGTTTATTAGACTAACCAGATAGGCTAGTAAGGGGTTCAAGTGAGAGACCCTCCTTCAGTATGTAAATTGAGGAGTGATCAAGGAATTCAGCCTATGGCCTCTACAGACGCACACACGCAAGCACACATGAGCACTTGCAGACATACCATGCACAGGCAAAAAGAGAAAATAATAAATTTTCATTTGGCTCTTGTCCCAGATTAGGCAGCAGTGAACCACGGTTCTTATCGGTCACATGGTCACAAAGGGAAAGAACCCGGACTCCATAGATTACTGCACTGCAAATCTTGGCAGTTTGGTAGGTTCGATTATTGTGCTGTGACCTAGAGCGGTTTCAGTTAGGAGGGGTGTGTCGGGCTCCATTGTGGGCAGAGGAGCATCTGCAGTTAGTCTGTGGGGACTCCTAAATCTCTTTGACAGACTCAGAACCTACAACTCAAACTTCCTAAGGGTCGTCACTTTTGACTATGCTCCTCCTGCAGAACTGAGTGAGATTCTAATTCACTTCCTAAGACACTGAAGTGAATTCAGACGGCACAAGTCAAAGGAAGCCAGAAGTAAACTTTTCCAAGGAGACCGTAGCCACTGGACAGTCATAAATGGAAGCTGCAGAGTGGCCTCCGACATGGCAATTTTCACATTGTTTTTTGAGCGCTAGATTGATTTTGACTCTCTGGATGACACCGAGGCTGAAAACTCTGACTCACAGAGGCGAAGAATAACAAACCCAACTCGCCAAGCCTTGCTGGACGATGGGAACCATTCTGGGTTGACCTAAGGCTACCTCGTTCTCCACAAGCCTGAGGTCTTCTCTGGCAGTGTGTGCCTGTCGAGGCTGGCTGGGGCAGCAGCCGCTCATCCGTGTCACATATAAACCCGCTCACATGTTCCCCTTAGGCATGATGACAAGGCCTACCGTGGCATGTGGTCTCTGGTTCTAGAATGCTCAAGTGCTGAATGCTAAAAGAAAGCAGACTGAGCAGGCCAGTCAACAGCACTCTTCCATGGCCTCTGCTTCAGTTCCTGCCCTGACTTCCCTCAGGGATGGGCTTGTTACCTGGAAGTGTAAGATAAAGTAAACCCTTTCCTCCCCAAGTCGCTTTTGGTCATGGTGTTTCCTCACAACAAAAGAAACCCAACTAAGACAGAAACCCAGACTCATGTCAAGTCTTTGCATCACATCCTATTACAGTTGGGTTTCCTCTTCTACCTTAAACTAGAGACATCCTCCTTGGTTAATCTAAACTTTTTCCATTGTTTTGACCAAATACCCGACAAGAAGCAATGTGAGAGAGGGAAGGGACACTTACTTTGGCTTGCAATTTAAGGATATAGTCCATCATGGTGGCAAAAGCCTGGCGCAGGTGCGTGAGGCGGCCTGTCAACATTTCTTCTGCAGTCAGGGGACAGAACAAACAGGAAGTAAGAGTGGGCTATAAACCTTAAGGCCTTTCCCCAGCTATCCCCTTCCTCCATAATAGTTCCACCATGTAAAACCTTTACAGCCTTCCAATACAGCCCTACTAGCTAGGGACAGGGGTTCAAATAAAAGCCCCCAGAGGGCATTTCACATGGCTAGGGACAGGGGTTCAAATTGGAGGGTGTTTCACACGGAAACCACAACCGTCACTAAGACCGTCCTCTACTTAGGAGAGTTGAACCCTGTGTTCCTCTTCACCTACTGATGAAACTTCCAGAAGAGGTGGGGAGTTCAGACTCCAAGTGGGACCAGTTTTCTGGTGTCCACAGCAGGGACCAAGACCTCTCTGCACCAGCATTGTCATAGGCATCAAGGCACTCACTCTTCCCTTACCAAAGCAGTGGAATCTGCTCCTTAGCATATTCCTCGGGAACTCACCAGGGCATGGAATCATGGTCCTGCCAAGGTGACCATGTCATTCAAGGTTTCTAGAAAAGACTCACCAACCAACTTTTTCTTTGATGATGCTCTTTCCTCAAACCTTTTGTCTTAACTTGTTTTCTGTTGCTATAATACAACTATGCAAGACTGGGTTGGCTGTGAACCATAGAAGTCTATGGGAAGACTCCTCCTAAATGAGGGCGGGGTCTCTCCACAGGCTGGGATCCAGGACCGCATAAAGGGGAGAAAGCAGCTGGCAGCAGCATTCTTTACTACTCTTTGTTTCACAAATGTGGAAGCCATGTGACCAGACTCCTCAAGCTCCCGCCTCCCCATGACTTCCCGGCCAGAACGTCTCTACTCAGGAGCTCTGAGCCACAACGGACCTTTAAGTTGTAATTGTCAGGGCGCTTCATTACAGCAGCGGGAAAATAACCCACAAGGCTGTGTGATCTGGTCCTCTGCCCCTCCGACCCTGTCGCCTCCTGTCCCTCCCCACTCTCCTTATTTCTGACATTCTAGACCCCCTCCTTTCCGCTTGACCCTGCACAGTACTTCCTTCTGCCTAGCATCTCTTTCCTAAGGAGCCCCTGAACCCATCTCTCTACCCTCACTGCCCACGCCATCTTTATGCACATGTCCCCTTTCGGTGAGACCCAGCCTGAGCATTCTGGCAACTTCCCAGACTGCCTTTCCCCAGCCCGTCCTGGCGCCTCCATTTGCAGTTGCTCTGCTTTTCTGCTTTTCTCTTTCTTCCTTTCCAAACATCTCACGTGTGTTTTGTAAGGGAAGTGGTGGGAAGACCTTGAGGTTTATAGTCCAGCCCAGCTTCCCAGATGTCCGTACGATCCCACTGCCACAGTAGTGAGCTGCTTCTGCTACCATGCCTTTTATGCCGTGATGGGTCATAGCCTCAGACTGTGAGCCAAAATAAATTGTTCTCCGCTTAAGTTGCTTCTTTTCAGGTATTCGGTCGCAGCGATGAGGGAGGTAGCTAATTTAGGCTCCCTGGTAAATATCGCGGGTTACCATCCCTGGGGAATATTCAGCTCTCAGTCAACATATTGTAGGTAGGGATTACTGGGTGCGTGTCTGAGGAGGCCGGACCAGCGTTTCAAAAAGACATCTGCACTCTTATCTTCATTGCATCATTCACAAATGCAAAATACAGAGTCAAATCAGATGCTCATCAATGGAGAGGAAGGCCTAAAGGGAATACGGTACACAAACACAGTGGAATATTATTCCAACGGTAAAATAAATGAAATCTCATCACCGTGGCAGCATGGATATAGAGCACTACAAAGAGTGAATGAACAAGACAGGGAAAGGGAAAGATGGCTTCTGTCACTGTGTGTGTGGCAGCTAAGAAGATTGATTTCAGGTAGCCGGGCATGGTTTCATATGCCTGTAACCCTAGCAGTCAGAAGACTGAGCCAGGAGTACCATGAGCTCAAAGTCATTCTGAATGACGTAACAAGAAAGGGCCAAGGGATGAAAGGAAAAAATGAAGGGAGGAGGGTGAGTGAGAAAATAAAAATATACTAGAGTCTAGGGAAGGGGAGAGGGGAGAGAGAGAGGGAGGTTGGACAATAGGTACCAAAATAGACAGGAGTATTCTTTTTTTAAAAAAAATATTTTTTTATTTTATGTGTATGAGTATTTTACCAGTATTAATGTATATGCACCATGTGTGTGCAGTGCCCCCAGAGGCCAGTGTGGAGGCCAGTGTATACGCACCATGTGTGTGCAGTGCCCTCAGAGGTCAATGTATACGCACCATGTATGTGTAGTGCCCTCAGAGGCCAATGTATACGTACCATGTGTGTGCAGGGCCCTCAGAGGCCAATGTATACGCACCATGTGTGTGCAGGGCCCTCAGAGGCCAATGTATACGTACCATGTGTGTGCAGGGCCCTCAGAGGCCAATGTATATGCACCATGTGTGTGCAGGGCCCTCAGAGGCCAATGTATATGCACCATGTGTGTGCAGGGCCCTCAGAGGCCAATGTATATGTACCATGTGTGTGCAGGGCCCTCAGAGGTCAATGTATATGCACCACATGTGTGTGCAGTGCCCTCAGTTGCCAATGTGTATGCACTATGTGTGTGCAGTGCCCTCAGAGGCCAGTGTATACGCACCACGTATGTGCAGTGCCCTCAGAGGCCAGTGTATATGCACCATGTGTGTGCAGTGCCCTCAGAGGTCAGTATATATGCACCATGTGTGTGCAGGGCCCTCAGAGGTCAATATATACATATCATGTGTGTGCAGGGCCCTCAGAGGCCAGTGTATACGCACCATGTGTGTGCAGTGCCCTCAGAGGCCAATGTATACGCACTATGTGTGTGCAGTGCCCTCAGAGGCCAGTGTATATGCACCATGTGTGTGCAGTGCCCTCAGTTGCCAATGTGTATGCACCATGTGTGTGCAGGGCCCTCAGAGGCCAACGTATATGCACCATGTGTGTGCAGGGCCCTCAGAGGTCAATGTATATGTACCATGTGTGTGCAGTGCCCTCAGAGCTCAATGTATATCTACCGTGTGTGCAGGGCCCTCAGAGGCCAGAAGAGGATGTTAGACCCCCTGGAACTAGACTTACAATCAATTGTGAGCTACCATGTGGCTTTTGGGAAGTGAACCTGAACTCTCTGGAAGTGTTCCTAACTGCTGAGCCATCTTTCCAACCTCCGTTGTTCAAGTTCATTCTATAGCACAGGCAGGTGACTATAGTTTGCAACAGCTTCTGTAATCTATTTATTTGCTTTGCTAATAGAGCCCTGATGACTAGCCCAAGAAGTTTCCAAATTTATGACACACGCACCTCAGCCCCCTCAAGTGCTGGTATTATAGGCACGCAGTACCATGTCCAACAATATTATACAGTCCATAAAGAACTGCAAGTTCACAGGTTCCCAACCCAGAGAAATGAGGAATGCTCAGGGAGCTGTTGATTTTAATGTCTATGATTTGACCATGACTTGTAGTATGCCGGATGAACAGAGAACAGCCCCTTAGCCAAAGACACGGTATTAGCACACCATGCCCATAACTA
This sequence comes from Ondatra zibethicus, assembly GCA_004026605.1. Lineage (NCBI taxonomy): Eukaryota > Metazoa > Chordata > Mammalia > Rodentia > Cricetidae > Ondatra > Ondatra zibethicus. The sequence goes on from PVIU01002631.1 coordinate 148,743, forward strand.
GGTACAGCACTTCCATGTCAATTAAAAATAAACAGAACTCTGCAGTATTAACTTTGAAAGTAGATGGCAGATGAGTCATAGACTCCCAGCCCAGGAAGCCAGGACTGGGCTCCAAGAGGGATACCAGCTGCTTCACCTGCAGTGGGTTCCAGGGAACCAGCGTGGCTCCAGTTCCCTTGTGGCTTCCTTTAGGCTTTCGGGGGACTATCTGAACCTTGAGTGGAAGGCCAGCTGCAACACCTCCATGCTGGTGAGTTTGTGACACACGGAGCTCCACGGTGTCTCCATGCACACGGGCTGAGTGTGTTTGCTGTGGGACATTCAAGGCCCTTGTAGGGTGAGGAGGAGGTCGCTCAAAGTTCTGGCTAAATATTTGTCCTTTCACAGATACAAGGTTGTGAATGCAGCCAGCTATGTTGTCCTTCCCACTTGCTTCGGAGAGGAGGTGCCTGGGCCTCTTAGCTTCAAGGTTGTCTGTAACATGAGGGCCTGCTCATTGGGGTTTCTGTCCTTCTACCAGGTCCCACAGCTGTTTGGCCCCAAAGAAAATCACACAGAGAGTCTATATTAATGATAAACTGATTGGCCCATTAGCTCAGGCTTTGTATTAGCTCTTATAACGTATATTAACCCATTATTCTTATCTATGTTAGCCACATGGCTCAGTATCTTTTTCAGCAGGGCAGGTCACATCCTGCTTCTTCCGTGGTCTGGGCGGGACTGGGGAGGAATGGGCTTCCTCCTTCCCAGCATTCTCCTGTTCTCATTGCCCCACCTTTACTTCCTGTCTGGTTGTCCCACCTACACTTCCTGCCTGGCCAATCAGCGTTTATTTAAAACATGATTGACAGAATACAGACAATTCTCCCCCACCAGTTGTCAAACACCGGGCATCTGTGCTTTGACAGTTTCAGGGATGAAGTAAAAATTCAGAGAACATATATGTTCCGAGCTGCTTCCTTCCCCCTTGGCATTTCCCCTACAAAGCCTCTGTTCAGGAACATGGGGGGAGGTGGCCGGAAGTCCTTCATTGGACTTCACCTTCATTAATTCCATCAATATAAGAATCAAACACCATCATTTTTATGACTGTTTATTTTCCCAAGCTCCAAACAGCAATTGCCCCACGCTGCCCTGTGCTTGTGAAGCCATACTTAGTAGGTCTGGTTTGGCTCACAATTATTAAGACTTCAAAGTAGCGGGAAGGATGATACCTTAGTCAACTTGGGCTCCCGTAGCAAAAATCACTGAAGTCTGGGCGACCAAGACATGCATCTCATAGTTTTGGAGATTGGGAAGTTTGATATGGAGGCATTTTTTGATGGATGGTGAATACAGTTCATAGATGGTACCTATCTGTGTTCTTGTATGGTGGGAGGGACACAAGAGCCTGTTGGGGTTCCCTTCATGCAAGGGGATCCTGTCATGAGACTTCACCCCTAGAATCTAGTGACCTCCAAAGCCCTGTCCTTGGCAGCCAGAGCTGTTCATGCCACTGCTGAATTAGCCTGGGACTCTTGACAGCATCCCAGAAAAGAATTTCAGGACCAGTCAGTAGGACTCACAGTTGGAGTTTATTAAGAAATTTTTTGTTTTGTTTTTCGAGACAGGGTTTCTCTGTAGCTCTGAAGCCGATTATCCTGGAACCTGACTAGCCTCGAACTCACAGAGACCTGCCTGCAGCTGCCTCCCAAGTGCTGGGATTAAAGCATGTGCCACCACTGCATGGCAAGAAAATACCTTTTAAAAATAATTTAACGATGTGTGTATGTGTATAGGGGAAATATGTGCATGAGTGCAACTATCAGAGGCCAGCTGGTAAGTGCGGGGAGCTGAACGTGTGTCCTCTGTGAGAGCAGCAAAGAGCAGGCTCAGGCCCAAAGGTCAGTCTGACCCATGTCCTCCTCTCTGCAGCTCACGGTCTTGGTGACAGAGTGTTGCATATGATTTATAGTTCCCAGCATCTATCCTTTAATGGAGGGAAATGAAATCCAGGCGTTGGGAGAATGTACAGTAAAAAACAACTGTGGAGGCAATGAGCCAGGGGTTCAAAGCTTCAGTAGGAGCCCGCCAGGGCATTGGTTCACTTTCTGTTACTATAATTGAATACTACAGATGGGACAATTTATTTAAAAAGAAAAGAACAACTTTATTCCCCGTGGTTCTAGAGTCTATGAAGTTCAGCAACACAACACTGGCAGCTGGTGAGGGCTTTCTTGCTACATCATAATGTGGCAGAAGGACTCACGTGGGGGACAGAGAAAGCATGCTAGCTCAGTAATGCCTCTTCTTATAAGATCACTGATGTCATCGAGGGCACCCAACTGACCCTACTTATCCTCCAAAAGCCCCACTGCCAGACACTGTCAACATGTAGATTTGGGTATTAAATTCACAATACACAGACTTTGGAGTCTGTATTCAAATCATAGCATCCAGGAAGAACAGGGGTACACACTCTGGATAGAGCAAACCATGTTTCCCAGCATGCACAGGTGTTTGGGTGGGACAGGACTTTGGATAGAACTGAGTATGTCTGCCTTTTAGGTGGGGCAGGGTGGGGAGGTGAGGGGACAGCCCCTCAGGATGTCACGGACATGGTAGCTCACGGTGCACCTGCTCTGGCAACCACTGTGGGGGCTTCAATGATGAGGAAAGGTCTAGTGAAGGCTGCGGCCTCTGTGTGGAGAGGTCGGAAGCAGGAGACCACATGCCGAGGTCTACGTGGAGGCCTAACATCATGGCAGACAGGCGAGGTTCTACACTTAGAGAATGAAGGCAGAAGATGCTGGATGTTACCAAGTCCTTGCAAGTGCAGATGAGATGCCTGCCAGGACTGGGATAGGGAAAGACACCAGGTTCCATGGTACTTGGTGCCACAGAAGTGTCATGTAACATGCAGGGGTGATTGCAGACAGCTGGGAGGAGGAGCCCAGGAGGACACGGGGCACTCTGCTCTACCACTCTGCCTCACTCGCTTGAAACAGGCCCTCATACTACACCTGGACCTTGGTTAGCAGCCCCATCCTTCCTCCCGTCTCTGCCTATCACAGTGCTGGGGCTACAAGCCCATGTGCAAGCAAACCTGGTTTTTTATGTGAGTTTGGGGGATTCAGACTCAGGTCTTCATGTGTAAGCCACAAGCTCCGCACTGATCCGTGTCTCCTGGCCTGGTTATTGTTTCAAAGATCTGCTGGGATGTGTTCGGACGTGAAAGCGCAAGATTGCCAGGGGTGGCTTTGTGCGTTTCCCTTCTCCAGGAAGTTAAGAATGTTGTATCCTGTGACTTCAATTAGACCAATAAATCAAAGGCTTTAAAGTATCAGGAACCCTAAGAGTGCCGTGAAACTTTAATGAAAGAAACATAAGCATGGCTTTAAGCTTAATAGTGAGAATTGCTGGTTCCTGGCTTTTTTCCACTTTTTAAGTAGCTGATTGTGCTAGCAGAAGCGTCAGAGATACAATATAATAATCAGTATCTATAAAGTGTTTGGGGTCCTTGCCAGTCTGCCAGCTCCACGCAGGCTCGCAGGAGAACTGTCTTCACGGCACTCAACAGTGCCTGGAGTTCCCCATTTTCCCAATCAAGGACTGAGAACTGATTCGAGAACGATTACAGTAACTTGTTGAGAGGGTCAGAATTCCCTTGAGAGCCCCTTCACACACAGGCCGGAACAACGCTTGGGCTCGACACTCAGGAAGATGCCCAGAGTTGCACTGATTCGGGACCGGAGATGTTGGTGAGTGTGGAAGTGAGGTGTCACTCCTCACGTTCTGCAGCATGCAGATAATCATAGCTAACTCGCTGCACCGCTGTGAGGATCAATTGGCTGGATACTGGCAACCTGCTTAAAACAATGCCGGCATCAGTTGAAGAGTGATGTGACCCTTTATTAGGAAGCCCAAACGGTTGCCATGGTAGCAGCCAGACCTGCAAAGTTGTGGTTATACTTGGGTCAGTCCCAGCTCTCACTCGTTTCCCCAGATGAAATGCTGTTTCTTCATTTAACCATAGAGGGAGTGTCATGGGGGCACAAAAGCCTGCGATAAATGTAAAGCTATCTCTGGAAGCATCAATTCTATTTTAAAGATATGTATGGGTTGTGAGTTCTTCATCCAAAATGCTCAAGACCAGACTGTTTCAGATCACAGGTTTTTCTTTTTTCAGATAAGATGTTTGCATTACATGATGAGATATTTCAGGGGAAAGACCAAGGTATACCTATGAAATTTATTTATGTTTTATGTACACCTATATCCATAGCCTGGGATATTTCATATGAAACCTGGGGCTCACACTTTCTCTGCTAGGTTGAAAGCCAGCAAGTTTCAGCAATGCTCCTGTCTCTGCCCTCCTTAGAGCTTGGGTGGCATGCATGGGTGGGACACTGACTTGTTTCCTGGATGCTGGGATCTGAGCTCTGGTCCTCAAGATTGCACAGCAAGCACCTGTAACCGCTGATCCATGTCTCTAGCCCCAGGGATGGAGTCACCAGGAACTCAAAACGCTTGAGTTTGGATCTTCTGGTGAGGAGTGCTCAAACTGTTGACTATTTCATGAGATAAAATTCACACATTTTCAGAGGCACAGACTAGAATAAAGTCCTACTTTTTTGATAAACTGCAGTTTTGTCTTAATTTCTTAAGAAATTGATAAGTTTGCAAGAATTATATGTAAGTTTGGATTGAAATTGAATACAGAATTGACACGGATCAGAGATGAATCAACATGACTTGTCTAGAAAAGAATCGGTTCCTCCCAGTCAGCTTGCGTGTTGAATCCTGGTCTGTTCTGATTCTCAACCTCCAGGGGGCTCAGGTATTTCCAGGACCCAGATAAAAATGCAGTATGTGAGCCTGGAGTTTTTGGCACTCTCCCCTTATGAGGAGTTCATGCTCCAACATGGCAACCTCAGGGCGCCTTGCCTCTTACCCAAAAGTTTCATTAGTTCATCATTCTGTTGAAAAGTTAGGAGCGCTGGGTGATGGTGGTGCACGCCTTTAATCCCAGCTCTTGGGAGGCAGAGGCAGGTGGATCTCAGCGAGTTCAAGGCCAGCCTGGTCTACGAGGTGATTTCCAGGACAGCCAGGACTGTTACACAGAGCCACAGTGTACAGTGAGTTTGGACAATTGAAACCATCTGTGGTATTACCAACACTGTCAGGATAATGAATGAGTTAGACACCTATTCTTGTGCCCTAACCCACTTTTTTATGCTTAACACATTTACCTGTCCAATTTCACAAATTTTGGCTATTGCCCCTCCATCCCTACCTTCTTCCCCTTTCCTTCCCCTCCCCCTCTGCAGAGTGTTGAGACAGACCTCACTCTGTACCCCAGGTCACCCTCAAATTCACTACATAGCCCCGACTGACCTTGAACTGCAACCATCCCCATTACAGCCTCCCATGTGCTAGGATTGCCTGTGAACCAACACACTAGACTAAAATGTAGGTTTCTTGTTGTTGTCTGACTGTTTGTTTGTTTTGTGGTGGGGGGTTGAACTTGGAACCTTTGAAATGTTAGGCGTGTGCTTTGCAACTGAGCCACATCCTCAGTGCTGAGCTGGTTCAGTTGTTAAGAGCACTTGCTGCTCTAACACAAGACCCCAGTTTATTTTCATTACCTATGTCAGGCTCATAGCTGCCTGTATCTCCAGCTCCAGGGCATCCAATATCCTCTTCTGGCCCTCATAAGTACCTGCATATGCACACACATGCACATAAATTTACACACACACACACACAGACACAGACACACGCACACATCTTACCTTGGGTAGGGCTTGAAGGAGGACCTCCTGAATTTCAAGTTGTGTCCTTCTGGGACTTATTTGTTTTAGAATGTGTGTGTTGGGGGGGGTAGTGCAGAGACAATAGTTCACAGGCATAGACTCAGAAGTGTCAAACTGGCTTGATTTGTGTCTTCTTTTATGGGGGTACCCCCACTGTATTATAAAGTGAATTAATGTCAATCCGGTACACAAATGGTGTGGTGGGCCTTAAAATAAAATTTTAAAAATGCTTTTAATTTATTTTATATGTATGTGTGTTTTGTCTGCCTGTATGTCTGTGTACCACACACATGCCTGGTGTCCATGGAAGCCAGAGAGGGTACCAGGTCTCCTGGTAGAGTTGCAGACAGTTGTGAGTCACCATGTGGAGGCTGGGAATCGAACCCAAGTCCTCTGGAAGAGCAGCCAGTGCTCTTAACCGTGAGCCTTCTATGCATCCCCACAGTGGGCCTTTTTAAGCAGTGCATGGAATAAAGGAAGTGTGTACAGACCCCAGCACCTGGCCGTGTGTGATGGATGTGTGGCTTCAGCCAAGCCTGCACTCTCTGGCGGGTAGAGGTTTCAGGAATGGGAGCTGAGATCGGAGTTACTGAGCCCCTGTTCTCCTCCAAGGCGCATCCCGTGAGCCTACACATGCATACTCTTCCTGGGCCATAATGTACAGTGGATGTATATTGGAAGGCAGCGTGGCCCTGGGTGGGGCCTGGAGTGTACCAGTCTCTGGCCAGAAGACCATCATGTACTTTTCACTGCAGAACCCACAGAAATAGCTCAGCCTCAGAGGTCACTGGGTCCCAGACGGCCAAGTTAAATGCTCTGGTGATCCACACTGCAAACCCACCCATCTCTCTGCCCGCATTGCTGGCCTCCACCCCTGCCTGCTGTGTTCACCCATTTATCCTATAGCTTTGCCCACTTTCCTGGCTCAGTGCTAGTTAACCCACTCCTCCCACCTACAGGTCCCACCCACTGCCACGCCCACCCAGCCACTCATCCTGCCTGGCTTTCTGCACACCCCAATCCTTTGCTCCACCCCACAGGGACCTCCTCTCTCTCTAAACCACTTAGTCCTGTGATAGATTGCCTCTGGCAAGCCCGGCTCATCGATCCTGACTCTCAGGGATTTGATTACAGTGTTTTCGAACAAAGTCAAAAGTAGACCCCCACGGGAGGGCTATGGTTAAGTAATTATGGTGTTTTTGGTGCCGTGTGCCAAGGCCCAGGACAAAGCAAGTAAGGACATCAAGGGTAAAAGGTCAGAAGACAAAATTAGAAAAAAATGGGAAGGTGTTACCAAGGGATGCCTGGCGCGGACTGGCACGGACTCCCCAGCCGCCTGAGAGCTCTGAGCAAGGGAATAGTAGAAAGGAGCCATTTCACACTTAATCACAGTTTCCCACAAGGTACTTAAGGAATGAGGAGTGAACTGAACTTGGACAATTAGTGTAATTAAACATTCATGGTGCCTGCTGTCCATTTCCTGCCTGGGGATATCTTTGGAGCAGAAGCAGGGCTTTCTTCTTGGAGGTGACTTCAAGAGCAGCGGTAGAAGGTGGTTTGCTGTGGGGCTGCACCTTGGAGCCCTGAGTTGGGACAGGACCCTAGAGAGAGTTGTGCTGGTGGCACAACTGGCAGAAGACTGGGTGGTGCTGAGTTGGTTGTCATGGAGATGGTGCTGCTGACCCATTCCCGTATTGGTTCAGTTTCAAGCCACATGAATTTGTATCTCTGCGTGTCACCACCTCTACTTTGATTCTCTGACAAGGAGCCCCTGCCTTCACCCCACCTCAGCCTCTCATGGGCCCTGAACAGACTCTGAAGATTGTTGCCAGGACTCATGCTGCTTTTCACACAGGGAAACTGAGGCTTACAACTGGGGGTGGTGGTTACCATGTCATTCAGCTGGGAGGTAGTCTTGTTGGGATCTCACTTGCTGACCCTTCTCACTTCCCAGGAGCAAGTGGGAAAACAGAGAACCTCAGACTGTCCCCAGTTTATCCTAGGCTGGCTGCTGACATTTCTGACTAGACTTCAAATCATCTAAGAAGGGACTCTTAGCTTCCTAATAAGACATTGTAAACTGGGCGGTGGTGGCGCATGCCTTTAATCCCAGCATTTGGGAGGCAGAGGTGGGCGGATCTCTGTGAGTTTGAGGCCAGCTTGGTCTACAAGAACTATTTCCAAGACAGGCTCCAAAGCTACAGAGAAGCCCTGTCTCGAAAAACAACAACAAAACAAAAACAAAAAACAAACAAACAAAAAGATGTTGTAGACCTCAAGCAGGATACTGGAAGTGCAGATACCATCTGAAGGAGGGCGGATGCCAATCTGAGGGAGGATGTTGTGTGTATGCCTCTGTAGATGCTAAGGGATGGGGCTAGCTGATTGATGGTGTCTGCTAGGCATGGTTGGCCGGAACAAGTCTAAGGGCATCACCAGGTCCTGGACTTTACTGTTTGGGGACAAGAGGTACCCGAGAGACAAGCAAAGGCTGTTCCCTGTGACTGAGGGTCATCAGTCATGCCGTGGAGACTCCTTCCATTTCACACCCAGAGAATGGAAGGGTACAGAGGTGTGGTCCTGACCTGGGGCTGTGGTGAATGTGCCCTTTTCTCATAGGTTGGCCCAGAGGACAGGAGACCTGGCTGGTGTCTAGACAGGATGACCAGTGAAAAAATCGATACACTGCCTCTTTGGTCACCTGGCTGGAAGTCCACTTGAGTCTACTTGAAGCTGCTTTGATGTTCGTCTCTGATGGCAGCCTCACATCTGGGGCTTCCTCACACCACACAGGACCCTTCAGGGTCCCAGACCCTCATCCTGTCCCTGAGTATTCTGTCCCCTGAGCGCCCACAGAAGCCTTGTGCCCCCAAATGGTCTCCTTTTCCTCCCCAGGCACAGGGAAGGGCTCCCCAGGGTAGCTAGCCATACCCTGTGTCCTCTCCCCCTGCTCCCCACAGAGATCTGTCTCTCAGCACTGTGGGTACATGAGCTGGCTTCCTCCCCATCCAGTCAGAGCCAGGGCTGTTCTGAAGAACACCACATCCTACACGTCTGCTGCCTGCTCAGAATCTATCTCCGGTCTCTCTCTCTTCAGTCTCCCTCCATATCCCACGGTGTGCCCATCCCTTCCTCTCTCCTCGCTGGCCACAGAGGTGCTCCAAGCACTTTTACTCTTTTGGGGCCTCTGCTATGAACCCCTTTTTATTCAGCCCGCCTGGCCCGGGGAAGGTTAGAGGACACCTCACGCCAGGGGGTCCCAGTTTCTCTCCTGGGCTCTGAGAAAACCTTCTGATGCCAAATTTGAGTGGCCATGGCCCAGGAACAATGGAACTAGGTTGCTGCAGTTACTGTGGTCCAATACTGAAGCAGTTTCATGGAGTTTTTGTAGTAACAGAACAAAGAAAGTTATAAATCAAGGCATTTTAAAACCACACTGGTGGAAACATTCAGTAGAGAGTGCAGCGGACTGAGGAACCGCCACCATGGCATCCTCAGCACTTCTGTTGGCAAATAGTGTTTCTTAGGTTAATGCATTCCAAAGTTTTTTTTTTTTATCTGTTTATCAGGACGTCAGGTCTGACACAAAGGCTGGCAAGGAACGGCTCTCTAGAGGGCTAATGGCAGCCAGGGAGAAGCTGTAATTAGGTTATCAGATCAGCAATGTTCCAAATTCTCCATAGTCACTGACGTTCTATTAGTCAATCAATGCACTCCGACAGCGTCTTTCCAGGAATTCTCCCTCACATGGCTCCCTAACTCTGTGGCCTCCAATATCTGAGAGCACACAGTGGGATCCACACTGACCCACGGGTGTCCCTGTCCATCCATCCGTCAGCCGCAGATGCCTCAGTCTCTCACATCCTGCTTTTTCGCGCCCCCCCCCCACTCAGAGGCAGGTCTAGGAGTGGGTACCAGACCATCACCCTCCTAGGCCTCCAGAGTTGCCACTGCTTGTCCTGGTGTCTCCCCCAGCATCCAAGAGCCAGCCCTGGCAGAGGAATCCCTCTCTGGGGTGAGGCTTAGGCTTGGCCACCACGGAGTTTCTTGGCTGTCCCTGCAGACTTTTTGGATGGGCTCATGCATTGCAGCTTTGTGAAAGGATCCACAGCAAGCAAGCCCCTGCAGCCCGCTGCTCAGGACTGTGTCCTGCTACTGCCTCTGCCTTCCCCACCTGCTGCCCTGCACTCACCTGCTCTGAACTCAGTTGTTTTTCCAAGAAGCCACTACTGTTTCCCTGTCTTTTCTGTGTCTTTTCAGGGTGTTCTAGTTGTGTGTGAGAGAGAGAGACAGAGAGACAGAGAGGGGTGGAAGGAGAGAGAGAAAGAAGAAGGGAAATATCCTAAAACTGGGCTCTCTGGCTCAAAGGATTTTGGGTAGTGTGTGCATATGTGATTTCCCCTTCCACAGGACTGTTAGCATACCCCACAGACTGTATCCTGCGCTGTCCTTGAGTTTGCCAGTCAGTGTACCTGGAGCTCCCCATCAGCACTTACAGATCTGCCACCTCCTCCTGCATGGACACCCCTCATGTGGCAACTTTGACCAGATCCTGCCAGATGTTCAATTCTCTTTTCAACTTGACTTTCTGAAACTCCCATACGCGTATATGATGCATCTTCGTCGTTCTCCCCACTCCCTCCAGCTCCTCCAGGCTCCCCCAAAACATCTCCCTCTCTCCTTCCCTCCCTCTTGTTCTCTCTTTTTTTTTCTTTAACCCACTGAGTCCAAGTAGCACTCATATGCTCATGGGTGTGGGGCTGCCCCCGTGGAGCATGATCGACTTAGCAGCATTAACCTCCCTCCAAAGTGACTCTCTCTCTTCCCCAGGATTCAGCAACTGCCCCAACTAAGTAAGGGCTGGGCCTTGGTACCCCCCCATCTGTGTGTGTGCGTGCGTGCGTGCTTGTGCTACTGTGAGTGCCCAGCTCTCCTCCCCACCCTCTGGCTCTGGCTTTTGTTTCACCCCCAAGAGAGCTTCCTGAGCCCTATGAAGGCAGGACGGATACAGATGTCACCTCCGTGGCTGAGCACTCACTCCTGAGACTCTTCGTTTTGTTTTGGCTTTTAGTGCTCACTATTTCAGGTGACACCACATTGCGTCTCTTTACACTTTGCCCGCTCTTTGAAGGTGCAGGAAGGGTGCAGTTCTTCAGCTGGATTTTGCTAGCTGAGAGGGATTATCCGTGTGGTGGTGGTAGGCCCTGGCCATTGAACTGAGAACAACATCCTGGCCTGTGCTTACTTCTGATTTTGAGACAAAGGATTGCTAAGTTGCTGCCCTTGAATTTGCGGTCTTCCTGCATTTTGAGGAGCTGAATCGACAGCCCCACACCACGAGTGCAGTTTAAAGGTTGGTAGAGATGAGCATATTGACTTTCTAGCTTGCCAGATACACTTATTCCCCCCAGCACATAACCCTGCCCCACACTTTTGGATTCTGGCCATTTTATATGCATAATTCTTCTGTAAAGTATGAGGTTGAACAACTTTTCACATATTTAAAAGCAGCTTTGACAGTCTTTTCTGATAGTTGTCAATTTTATCTCATTTGTCTACTTCCCTTTATGATTGTTGGGCTGTTTCTTATTGATTTGTGGTGGCTTTTTATATATGAAGGCTTGCTTAGTTTTACATATTTAAGTATATCTAATTTTGAATGAACCCCTGCCCAAGTGCAGGATCAAACCCAGGCCCCTAAGGGAGGGGAAGTCTGGTGTTCACCAGGGTTTGTTACTGTGTGCAGAACAAGATTGTTTCCTGGCTGCCTGAGAGAGGTTCTGTAATAAATCACATCTACCTTGTGCTGTCTTCCAGGACGGGAGAGAAAGGAAGGTACATAGGTAGGGTGTAGGCTGCGGTCCCAGAAGCATCTGCTAATGTGGGGCTGAAGGCCAGTGAACTTGCTCCGTTGTGTCAGAATATGGCTATTGTCTGAGGCTCTCTAGGCAAGCAGAAGATTGCCACTCAAGAAATAGACACTCAGGGCACGTCTAGGCTGATCTGGCAGGCTCGCCAGTACGACTAGTAAAAACTCAGGGACAGAAATTGGGATTCAACTTGAAGACCAGAAAGGCAAAGCAGCCAGCCACTGGCTCTTATCTCTACCTCAGTCCGAAATGGCGAATCTGCCTCCAGGAATCTCAGAATGAGACTGAGACTGAGCGCTGTCTCCTCCCGTCTTATAATCCTGTCTAGCCCTGAGGTTAAAGGCGTGCATAGCCTGGTTTCTGTGGCAAACTAGTGTGGCTACTGGGAATAAAGGTGTATCCCACTGTCTGGTCTATAAGGCTACCAGTGGGGCTGTTTACTCTCTGATCTTTAGGCAGGTTTTATTTATTAAGATACAAATGAAATGCTCTGCACTCGCTCTGTCCCATTTCACAAGCAGCGTTCTGCTTCTGTTCCTTCTAAATTGCTTACCACTATTTAACAGTTACAGACCGTGGCCAGAGAGATGGCTCAGTGGGTGAAGTGCCTGCCCTGCAGCATGAAGACCTGGGTTTGGATCTCCATATTCACATAAAAGCTAGGCACAGTGGCTCCTGCCTGAAACCCCCACACTGGGATTGGGGTGAGTGAGAGACAGGAAGATCCCTAGGGCTCACTGGCCACCACACCAACCTAGCTAAATGAGAACTCCAGGTTCAGTGAGAGACCCTGCCCCAAAACATAAGGTGGAGAGCAATAAAGGAAGATATCTGCCATGGGCAAGTGCACCTGCACGCACACACACACACACACACACATACACGCATGCACTCACACACAAACACACATGCATGCACTCTCACACATGCACGCACGCGCACACACACATATGTACTCATGCGTATACACACACACATGCATGCACTCACACACACACATGTACACACACATACACACCTCAGCAACATAAATTTAAAAAAATTCAGAGCCAGGAAATGGTGGTACACACTTTTAATCCCAGCACTCAGTAGGCAGAAGCAGGTGGATCTCTGAGTTTAAGACCAGCCTGGTCTACAGAGTGAGTTCCAGGACAGTCAGGGTCCTATATGGAGAAACCCTGTTTCAAAAAACCAGATAAATAAAAAATCAGAGGTATTTGTAGGTGTGGTGACTGAAGTCTGTAATCCCAATAGTTGAGAGCTAGGGGCAAGAGTTTCAGAAGTTCTGAAGTTCCAACCTTGACTATACAGGAATTCAAGGCTAGTCCAGACTACATAGGACCCTGTCTCAGAAAATAATAATAATAATTTTAAAAGATAAAGAATCAGAGATACCAGGACAAATCTAGATTTTCAACCTCCTTATACAAAAAGAAGGTCTAGAAACAGGGGTGACTCCCTGCCAGTCACTGCTGTCCCTTTTGGCTGGAGGCAGCCTGCCCTGGACCACGTATGCATATCGCCCTGCCCAGAGACCATGCCCTCACATGACTTTTCCTATGGGAGCAAAATATTTTTCAGGAACAGAAAAACAAAAGATAAGCCAAGAGTGAGGACCGCCTATTTTGGGGAAGGGAAGAAAGTGAGATTCTTCCTGGAAATCCAGAGGGTAGGCTCTGCATGTAGACAGTGTGTCTGGCTCAGAGAGAGGCTTCTAGAAGTACACTCTCTTGGGGCTACAAACAGAGTCCATGCAGCTGGCTGGGCAGGGACCCCAAGGGTCTAGGGGACCTGAGTGAGGATTGCATTTGGCTTGGGGTCTGGGGTGAGAAGCATGTGGCACCTGTGGGCTGTCAGTGTGTTGGGAGCCATGGTAACCACTCTCACAAAGAAGGAACAGGTCAGTGACAACAGGCACCCACCTTACAGCCACAGCGAGCCTTAATGAATCCACCTGTCTTGCTAAGCCTCATGGCCACCTTCCCTGCAAGCAACGATTGGGTAAGAGACACACATGCCTCCTTTTGATGTGGGTGACTTCAAGAGAGATGAACACCAGAAGCTGCTTCCGTTCCCACAGCATCTTCCCACCCTGTCCAGCCTCTGCTTGCTCGGATATAGCGTAACAATAATGATAGTTTTCCATTGAGCATACAGGTCTCAAATAGCCCCAGTTCCTTTATTGTCACGAAGCTCCATGTAGCTGCCTGGGGAGCTGAAGAGGGGTCAGAGGTTGCTAAGTTCCTCCAGGAATTCACCTCAGGGGCATGTGTGGGAACAAGTGTGTGTGTGTGTGTGTGTGTGTGTGTGTGTGTGTGTGTGTGTGAGCATGTGTGGGCTTGTGTGTGAGGGAGGGTGATTCTATATGTTCAAGTATGTGGATGTAGATAAGCAAGTGTATCCATGTGCAGGCCAAACTGAGTGTGCCATTGTGTGCCTGTGCGTGACAGCATGTCATGAATGCATGTTTGGATGCGGGTATATATGTGAATAGAGTTGTGTCATGTTTGTGTATGTGGTTGTATGAGTTATCCTGTGTGAGTGGGTGTGTAAAAGTGTGTGTGGACATCAGCATGGCAATTGCAAGTGAGTGTGAGCGTGGGGGTGATGTGTGATGGTCACATGACCCCCAGAGGACTTTGATGAAGTGGTCCTACACAGGGCCTGCAATGGAAATGTCTTAGTTAAGTTTTTATTGCTATGAAGAGACACCATGACCATGACAGCTCTTAACAAAGGAAACATTTAATGGGGCAGGGAGGGGGCTTGCTTATAGTTTTGGGGGTTCAGTCCATTATCATCATGGCAGGGAGCATGGTAGCATGCAGGCAGACATAGTGAGTCCTACATCTTGCAGGCAACAGGAATTCGACTGACTCACTGGGTGGTATTCCAAGCATAGGAAATCTCAAAGCCCACCCCCACAGTGGCACACTTCCTCCAACAAAGCCACACCTCCTAATAGTGGAATAGTTGCAGAAATACTTCAGGAGTGAACAAAGGGAGATAAAATAAAATTGCAGGTTTGGGGATACCCTGGTGGCTCGACTCAGGGCCTGAAGCAGGTAGATAGGAACTGTCCCAAACATGAAGCTAGTCCTGGAAGGAAAAGGGTCCCGCACAGCAGTGGTGCCTAAGTCTTGGGCCCTGGGGCGGATGAGGGTAGGAAGCAAGGAGTGATGCTGAGTGCCTTAAGGTCTTAGTGCCCTCTGCGCTCTAGGGAACTTACGGCAGGTGCCCTGCCTTGACAACTGTGCTCCCCATGCACAACCCATTTACTCCCCTGCTCCATCTCCCAGGAGTCAGCCTCCTGCTGCCTGGCATGGCCACATCAGCTTTTAAACAGGAAAAGAAAACCCAAGCCTTCTTAGACCATGATTTTTGGGAGACTTGCCTAACAGTGCCTGCCCTCTGCAGACTTGGGCTATCAGGATGGCAAGAGCCTGAAAAACTGAGCCTGGCCATCTTCAGCCAGAGGAAGACTGCTCCGACTCTCAGGGCAGTGTCCCCGCCCTCACTCCCATACCTCCCTTTTCCTCCTCCTTAGGAAAAGCCCTTCCAGGCTGCCCTGTGGATCAGATTCTCACAACTCAGCTCTGTCTCCAATTTCTGATTTCCTTCCTTCCCTAAACAGGGGTATCAAATTAAGCCTGGTCAACACTGTGGGCTGAGAGCAGGCTCGGTGCACCCAGTTACACGGTAGTGCCTCCGGGGTTGTTGGGAGTGGGGGAGTCCCTGCTCTCCTCCTCCACCATAGGTCAGGTCTTTCTCAGGCAGGAAACATGTATGGAAAGGCCCCACCCTCAGGTCCTTAGGTACCAGATTCACACATGAAGTCCAATAAGGAAAAGTCAACACCTATGGGATTGAGTGATGGGAAGAAGGGGTCAAGATGTACTTCAGGGGCCTCTATTGCTGGCAGCCCAGTCTGCACTAGAAACTCACCTGTGGGAGAGGCGGGCCCTAGGGAAGATGCTCAAAGCCAGGTTCAGATGCCTGCTGCCTATGGAAGACAGGAGAGGCCAGGACAGAAAGGAAAGCCTTGGCCTCCCATGGGTTTGCTGCAGTATCAGAAAAGACATGGTTTGTGGGAAGGGTGCTGGTGCCTGACAGTTTCTGGGAGAGAGGGCAGAATGCTAGGCCCTTAGTGTCTCAGTGCCTTGGGCTGGTCAGGATGTGGAGAGGGACCAGGAGGAGGGCAAACTGCCTGTGGTTTCCATGTGGGGCTCCTGGGGCAGACCCAAGGAGCCTGGCTGCTGGGCACTCTGCCACCCATCCACCATCATTCCAGGAGGTACTTGTGTCTCCTGGGCTGTCAATCAAGAGGGTGTTTTCAATTGGCAGAGATGCTCCTCCTATGTCCTCAGCATGGTGGAGAGGATGGGGACACTATTAAATCCTTCTTTGAGCAGGTCAGGGACAGAGCCGGGTGGAAGGAACAGTGAACAGCTGACCCTCTCCCGCCTCAGAAATCCTAACACACCCAGTGTGAGACCTTTGGGATTTCTCTGTTTCATTCCCCAGTGTTTGTATTCTCTCTCTCTCTCTCTCTCTCTCTCTCTCTCTCTCTCTCTCTCTCTTTGTCTCTCTCTCTCTCCATGGTCAGTTGCTAGAGTACTTGCCTAACATGCACTAGGTCCTGATTTCACTCCCCAGCACAGCATAAACTAGGTGTGGTAACACAGGGTTACAATGTCAGCACTCTGGTGGCAGGGTCAGAAAGTTCAAAAATTCTAGATCATCCTCAGCTACATAGAAAGTTCGAAGCCATCTTGGACTACATGATATAAACTGCCTATAAACAAATGAATGAATGAATAAATGAATGAATTCCAGTGATCCAGTTACCAAGAAGGCAGTTGTGAGGCCTTTCCAAGGTGCAAGACGTACATCTTGACCCCTTCTTCCCATCACTCAATCCCATAGGTGTTGACTTTTCCTTATAGGACTTCATGTGTGAATTTGGTACCTAAGGACCTGAGGGTGGGGCATTTCCATACCCTGGTGGGTCCTGCCTGAGAAAGACCTGACCTATGGTGGAGGAGGAGAGCAGGGACTCCCCCACTCCCAACAACCCCGGAGGCACTACCGTGTTACTGGGTGCACGCAGCTACGCACAGCTATTCACAAAAGCATGTCCCTGCGTCTCTAGCCTGTGCCAAGATGCCAGCCTTGTTTTTTACTATGGCTAAAAACCGGGTGACTGACTCTTTGTGGCACTGGATCACTGCAGATGGTCTCTGAGACAATGTCCAAAGCAAGGCCAGGGCGCGGATGCCTGCAGCTGCCTGTTGTCCACTGGGTCTAAAAGCAGTTGCTGCCTCCAGTGGCCTGCCAGTCTCTGAGGGCAGTTCCCCAGGCTGCTGCTGGAGGCGGACAGGAACACCCTGCACTGCTGGCCCCCTGTGCTATCTGCTAGGCTTGTTTCTACATCTGTCCGACCGAAGCCCTGTTCACACCCTACAGGGCTGCTGTGGACAGCGAGCACGTGAGCATCGGTTTTCATGGGACTCTTGTAAAGCCCCCCTGTCTTGCTGTTTTCTGTTACTAATAACAGTCTGCTCCTAGGTGGAGGAACACAGCTGGCGATGCTCTTTTTGTTGGCAAAGTGCCTAACTGGGGCAGGGCATCACCTGGCCAGACACAGGGGATCTTTGAGAGACCAAGCCA